>JAKCPI010010066.1:0-126311 GCA_023213315.1 Euborellia annulipes
ATTTTGAGAGAAAATTTGTTGAAGAAATTTTTTAATAATTTTAGGTTTGGAATGGAACTTTATCGGAAGCTGAAATTAATAAATGGACCACGAGTGTGAAAAAGGGGACCCTCCTCTGGCATGAGTATTATAAAACAAAAAAGTTTAATTGCTTTTCGTTTACTGTTCGCAAGCCGGAAATCCTGTCTGTCTAATTGTTGTTGTTGTTGTTATTTATTTTAAATAATTTTTTATTTATTGTTTCATTTAATCATTTACAAATCTATGTACAATTATTTATAAATCTCTTAAAATAGAAGCATCTTATTAAGTGAGTTTTTTTTTTTTTTTGTGAAAATAGAGAGATATTTTATTATAGTATATATAATTATTATAGGAAGATATTTCGCCTACTTTTTTTTAAATGTTAGAGAGAAAGGAGTCTTTCTCAAATTTAAAATTTGTTGCTCGCTCCTTCTTTTTTGATTGATCCTTTCCTTCTTGGAATCGGTCACCAGTTGAAGATTTCAATTTTTTCAGCCTTTTCTCTGGGAAATTGTAAATTTTCACGGTATATTATAATTAAAGAGCAAAAATCAATAAATATCAAAAAAACCATGGCTTATTTATATACATCTAACAATATAAGTAAGAAAAACTAAATTCTCAAATTAAATGTCTTTTTCTTTAAATTCGTCTTCACTCTCACTTTGATTTGCAAAATATTTTTAACTAGAAATTATGGCGTTGTCCGCCACTGCCACTGATTTCTCTTGACTTTATCAATGGGTTTGTAACTTCTACCCCAACATAAAATAGCCTCCCTATGGGGAAATACATGGTGTTTGTCCTTCAGCTATTTTAATGCTGAAGGACACACACCATGTATTTCCCCATAGGGAGGCTATTTTAATGTTGGGCTAGGTAAGTTATCAAAACGACCCATTGGTAGCAAGTTTAAAAAGCCAAGAGAAAAAGAATTTTTAAAATTTAAATTATTATATAGTATAGTAGAGGATAATAATGATTCCTAGGAGAATTTTTAATTATAGACCACATTTTTGTATTAAATATTTATTAAAAAATATAAATACTGTACAACGTTTCGACTGCTTATTCTGCAGCCGTTATCAAGCACTGTGATAACGGCTGCAGAATAAGCAGTTGAAACGTTGTACAGTATTTATATATTTTTAATAAATATTTAATACAAAAATGTGGTCTATAATTAAAAATTCTCCTAATAATAATATTTCAAACCACAAAAGTTTTAATAAACACAATAATGATTCCCTTTTGACGAAGAACTCGCTCTTTTTTCGATAAAAAATATAAAAAAATCTTATCTTTACCTAAAATACGAGATTTTTCGACTATAGGAATTTTTTTTACCTTTTTTTGCATTTTTGTTTTAAATGTCTTTGGGCAGAATTTGAATTTCGAACTTCGTGGATTTCTTCGGCCAGAGACTTTTCCTTATGTGAGGCCATTTAGACTATTTTAGAAAAAAAGGTAAACGGGTAAGATTTTGACACTAAATAAAAATCAATTTGGAGAGTTTTATAATCCGAATATTTCGGATGCATTAACAGCAAAACAATTTGTAACACTTATGTGGTTTCATAGTATGAGTTAGCAGCCGATGAAGAATTTCTCTTAATGCATACGAAATATTCGGATTATAAAACTCACCAAATTGATTTTTATTTACTGCCAAAATCTTAGCCATTTACTACAATTGTTCATTTGGCACACCACAACTCTGATTTAGTCTATTATTCAATTGCTAGCGAAAAATTGCACATCTAAAAAGGGAATATAACTCCCGACCCTTGGAACAGATGCCCAGCCTGAACGCGGAGGGCAAAACGGTCAGTTTTTTGGTGGCCAGATGAAATTTTCCATAATAAAGCCACGCCTGAATGGATTTTTCAAGAAAAGCCCAAAGAATAAAACAAATTTTATAATTAAACATTTTGTTTTAGTATCGGCTGTTTCATATATAATTTGCTAACTAACTATAGATATACAACCGGCTCTTTTTAAAGGATATATGGATATATATTTATTTGATATTCTAAGTTTGTCTTTATCTGGATGCAAGGGCGGATCCAGAGAAGTTTTTCGGGGAGAAGGGGGGGGGGGGGGGGGTAATCTGGTGTGACTGATCGCACAGCACACAATTTTTTCTTACTTTCGGTAATTCAAAGTTGCATTCTGATCTTGTTTACCCGAATATATTTACAAATCAATTTTTTAAGTATTAAAAGATTCTCAAATCTCGGAGGGGTAGGGGGTAATTACCCTCTTTACCCCCCCCCCCCCTGTATCCGCCCTTGTCTGGATGTCCTTTAAATATAAATTTTTCTAAATAAATGATACTGTAATAATAATAATAATAATTGTTTTAATTCTTAAAATATCACTTCACTGATTAAATATTAATATACATATTTTTAGATACAATTTTAAAGAATGTCAATTTTTTTTTTTTTTTTTTAATTTTCAGGGTAAAATCTTTGAGCGTTCTCAGAGTGTAAATCTTTTAATGCCAATAAAATTACAACGTCGTTAATAAGTAGAAGAAAGGAACGGGAATCTCCCCAGGTGAAATAAAAAAAAGTTGCCGACGTTTCGAGTACTAGTCACATTATTTTGCTTGCCCTGAGGCTGAGTGTCCACTCGGGAGACTCGCGTCCCTTGCTTCTGATTATATATCTACAGCCATTCAATTCAATCAAGTTAGCCAAGAGCTAAAGGATTGGTGTCATTTCGCTGACCGCCATCCAGGCTGGCTTGAGGTGTGAGTCTCCGCACATGGAAGTAATCGGGGATTCGAATTTCTCAAATAAAATGAAACTTATTATTGAAAGTGCTGACCACCTCATGCTATTTTAATAATTAAATAAAAACATGTTATAATAAAAATATTTAGAACCAGGAGGAATGAATCCAGCTTTTTTTTTTTTTTATTAGTGATCGCCATAAAATTCCTTCAAAAATTTGTATTCGCCAATGATTGGGTAGAAGAAGTCTGTAAATAGACAAGAACAAACGGGAGATTCTCCATTTAATTTGTATAGAATCGCAAAATTCCACCCATTTGACGAATACTTGGAAAATATCATTTGCCATCACTTTCGCCTAGTTCGCGATGTGAAGGTGCGATTTCACCAAGCGAGCGAACGATCGTTCTACCTCTTCTACAATCATTTCCTTCAATCTTTTCTCCCACTAAAATGAGCGAAATATCATCTCTGTATCCTCAGATGGATGTTTGCTTGTCTGGCGAAAGCGCCAGTACGCCATAAAGAAGAAGAAAATGATAGTGGAGGCGGTAGAATTGGGGTAACGCAGCTTCAATGTGTGTGTCTTTACACTTTATTCAGCACAAACATTTTACATCAAAGCCAATCCAAGTTTATGGTGAACAAAGTGTATAAGTGATTTAATTTAAAAAAAAAAGCTGCTTTCATTCCTTGCGTCTCAATCTTAAAAACCCAACAGTCAATCAAAAATTAAAATACAGTCGATTCTTGATAAGGGACTACAAGAAAAATTTGAATTATCGAGTTTTTAAATTATCAAGAGAAAAGAAAAAAAATCGAATTATTAAGAGTTTGTATTATATTTTTGAAAATATATATGAGTTTACATAAATTATATAAATAGCCTCATAACAATAATGAAAAAGACAAAAAGTCGTGATGTAAACATTATCAATTATTACATGTCATTCAGATCTATTCTCTAAGCAAAAACGATAACTGTTAACATCCTAAGCGTTAACATTTAGTCGATAGTGTTAAAAATTAATGTCATGTCTAGGGGGTGTCTAATATTTTAACGCCGTATTTAATGTATAAAATGGCGTCTTTAACCTGAAAAGTAAGGTTATGGGTTATGATTTTGACAGCTTTGAAATAAAAGCAACATGTTTGATACCAAATGGCTTATATAATAATGCATGAACCCCCAATAGATATGGAAAATGAGTAAACATTGCAAGGAAAATTTCGAAATATAAAGAGGGTAAGTGGCCTAGCTCGAATTATAGAATGTTCTCTCCCCCTCTTATTACGAAAAGGATTTCGAGTTATCGAGGGTATCTAAATACACAGCATCTTTTCGATTTACCGAAGTTTACAGCTGAAGAGTTCGTTTTATCGAAAAATACGACTTATCGAGAATCGACTGTATTTTATAATATATATATATATATATATATATATATACATTCATGTTCTCTTTGAACTTTCCATTTTCCTCTTTTCAAAAGATTTAAGAGGTAAAAAAAAAAAAATATTTTACTTAATTACATAATAATATCCTTTTTAGAGATTGAATTGGTTAAATTTAGTAAAAAAAAAAAGTTCATATTTATAAAATATCTCTCTCTTAACTAGACATGTCTTTATTATTATTGATATAATAAATATTCTTTGAGCATTTTAGGTAGAGGTAAAGAAGAAACGGCGGTTTTCTTTATGTGTTGAAGAATTGCATCTCGACATGCGCTTTGAAGGGAAGAAACTGAAAAAAAAAATACAAATTTATTAAACACATGTCGAGTAAATATCTACTTTTATTGGATTAAGGTGCGCGTCTCGAAAAACCGTTAAAACACGATTGACTCGAGGCGGCAAGAGATGGCGTTAGTGTTCCCCCATTGGAATACAAGGGACAAATTCCATTACATTCTAGACCTTCCAGCTAATTAATTAAAGGCAAAAGATTAATTATTCTTTAACACAATGATTACTAATTTAATTATCTACAACTTATAGAGCTCCTTTTTTAAAATATCTTTTATTTAATGCGATTAATCTAAAAAAAATTTTTTTTTTTCGAAAATCAAAAAAAGGGCTTCTATTATTTGTAGATATTTTAAATAGCTTTAATTTAAAAAAAAATTTGAGGTCGTTAGCTTCAAAATTGTGGCCGCTGGAAAGTCCCAAAATTAGCACCCCGAGACGCGCATCTTAAATGGGACCGGATAATCAAATCCAACGATCACACAAAATAAACGTTTATAGAAAGGTGGCAGAAAATTTAATGGCGAAATTACTGTAGAGTGCCTTTTTATTGTATATATATATATATATACGGCGATTAGCCGAGGGGTAAAACAGTCAAGCTTATAATCCTGAGTTGAAGACATCTCGAGTTCAAATTCACCTCATGGCAAAAGATTCCCCAACTCTATTTGGGATGCCTTCTCCTTAGAAGGAAACGGGAACCCACCCCAGTATTATTCTCTTGAAAGTTACCTCTCAGAGTAATCACAACGTGTCAAGTCTGACACTAATGACAAGATATATATACATAACTAGAGAGCAGGCGGTTTGTGAAAATAATTGAGATTAAAGCCTCCGACACACAGAACGCGTTATCTCGCGGCGTCAGCTTTTCGAGTTGTACAAATTACAAATTTACAAACGTAACGCGCGTCCTGGCGTTACTTCTTTTCCCAAGATGGGTGAAGAAATAGAAAAACTGATCGAGCAAGTACTAAAGAATATATTTTTGAACGATTTATCACATTAGAAAAACTACGGCAGAAACAGCCTGAGTATTATATTGTAAAAGGAGCAGGAGGTTTACTCGATTCTGTTGCAGATGGAGGTGCAGAGAAGAAATAATTTACGAGAAATTATAATGAGGATTTTTAATGACAAGTTGACTGTGATTGTAATTTAACAGTTTTGGTCTGAAGAGACCATCATCAGGCCTGCGAAAGATTACAGAAAAAGTGCGTCAGCACACAGCAATACAAAAAATTAATCACATCACCAATTTACATTTTCATGAACATTCCCTTAAATTCTAGCTTATTCGAATACAGCTAAAAGATATTTTTATTTGTTAAATGAATTTGTAAGCCTTTCAAAAAGAGAACCAAATTAAATTATGTTTTGGTTCTCTTTTTTGAAAGGCATTTAACAAATATCGAATAAGCTAGAATTTAAGGGAATGTTCTTGAAAATGTAAATTGGTGATGTGATTAATTTTTTGTATTGCTCTGTGCTGACTCACTTTTTCTGTAATCTTTCGCAGGCCTGATGATGGTCTCTTCAGACCGAAACTGTTGAATTGCAATCACAGTCGTCTTGTCATTAAAAATCCTTGATATAATTTTTCCTAGATTATTTCTTCTCTGCACCTCCATCTGCAACAGAATCGAGTAAACCTCCTGCTCCTTTTACAACATTAGAAAAAAGGTGGCGGCTTGGGGATATGATTTCTCAAGAGCTGGGTATTACAAGTTAAGTACTAATAACTACGTATCATAACTTTATTATTATTACTTTTTTGTGTTATAAATAGGGGACGGATTTATATTTATTCCATTCGCAAACAAAACATCCATTTTTTGTTTTATTTACACCAAATTGATTAAAAGGAAATAATATTAAAGTTATTACAGATTATTTTATAAAATAATCTCATTTGCAATGATACTTTATTTATTTGGTAATATAATACTTAATTTTAAAATATTTATAAATTCATTAAATAAATGAAAATAAAAATAATATTATTTTTAAAAAATAGTTGAATAATACATTTTATTATAGTGAGCTGAATAGCTGAGTAGATCTTGTAGTAAGCAATAAAGAGAAGAGCGATTGCAGCTACGTCAAGCCGACGTTTAGGTCAGATATACGACCATCAGGGGATCGGGGTTGAAGCGTGTAAACAGAATAATACACTAAATAATGGAACGTGGCTGTAGCTGATATGTTTAATAGGAAAGAGGGTGCAGCCAAATAATTGAGCCTCTATTCAGTAACGAACATTCTTTATTGGGACGTTTCGGCTGAAGTTGGCAGGGTTGATCCCAGCCGAAACGTCCCAATAAAGAGTGTTCGTTACTGAATAGAGGATCAATTATTTGGCTGCACTCTCTTTGCTATTAAACAAAATCTGGTGTGACTGGCGCACAGCACACAACTTTCTCTTACCTTCGGTAATCGAAAGTTGTGCACTGTGCTTGTCACACCAGATTTTTTGTGTCGAAATATATTTAGTTCCCGACAGTACGGTACATTTGAATTCAGATGTAAAATTTATAAGTATGGGAAAATATTTATATTTTGTTACCATGGCAACCATTTTTCCTATCTTTCCTATGAAACACAAGAGTAAAGTGGTCTTCAGAAGATTTCAATCGCAAATTGAGAATATACATTTTAAAGAGCATCTAAAAAATAATTGATTTTTGAATTTAAAAAAAAATCGTTGGAGCAAATTTTGAGAAAATCGAAAAAAATTGAAAAAGTACATCAGTAAAGTACTAGTACTCTTTGGCCGATTTTGATTAAAAGCTTATTTTTCCGGTCCCGGGGGTGTTTAACTTAAATATAAAATTTCAACCTCGTAGCTCAATTCCTTCATCCTTAAAATTGAACACACACCCACCCACCCACCCACAGACAGACCATGTCGCGAAAACCACTTTTTTGGATTCAGGGGACCTCAAAACGTGAAGATCCATCAAAATCTCGACATCGAATTTTTGACATGAATCCAATACTTTCTCTCTATATATATATTACATATATACATAGGTAAGAGAAAGTAAAAAGAATAATACATTATACTTTTATAATATTAATCCTGGAATCCCCGCCTGTGTGGGGCATATGAAAAACGCCGAATCGCGTTCCCTGAGCGTCGGGTTATATCGCGTTCTGTGTGTCGGAGGCTTAAGGAAAATTCATAAATCTTGAAATAAATTAAAAACTATAGGAAAAAAAAACAATGAAATAGAAATATTTAATGTGTTTATAAAAACATTAAAAAAAATTGAATTATGTAATTTTTTTTTAAGATACCATGTTCTCACAAATAATTATCATCAACCTTGATCATGTCCGGGATCGAAACTGACGGGGTATTTTCAGTTAATCGAAATAAAAAAGTTATATATTTATATACGACTATATATATATAAATTATTTCAATAAAAGGCAGTTTCACAATCTTCTGAGAGTTCTATAAAATATATGTATATAAAAAAAACATTACATTACATAAGCAAAGATTTATGAAGCGATCTTTAAAAAAAATCTCTAATTTTTTCGTTTAAGGCCTATTTGATTGACTTCACCCATTGTTAAGACATCTAGGAGGATTGATTTATTTAAATCAGAAATATAAAAAAAATAATAAAGTTTACCTCCGTAGAGTTGAATGATTTTCACTTGCTTTGTGGTTCCATAGACGTCGATGACAGCATGCAGAGGACCTTCCTTGTAGGGAATATCCTTGGAGCAAGGTCCCTGATCTTCTCCATTGATGATGAAATGCATCTCGGCGAATTCGCCGAGACCAGGCGACGGCACGTAGACGACTCCAATGCGACTTCCCACGTCCGTTGGAAGGATATACTGAGCCTGTTCCGATGGCGACGGTTGCAGCATACTTCTTGGAATACTTCCTCGTGAAGTGCGAACGTTGAAGCCGTCCCCGAGGATGGGTCTTTCCCTAGACGCTAGTCCTGAAGGGACTCCAGGACCTCCATTTGCTCCACTCTCGTACACGTTGTTATGTGTCTTGGTGATGGCATAGATCCACGAAGTGCCGAGATTTGCGAGGTCGGGCAAAGCGAATTGAGGCAAGCCTCCATCGAACGAAGCTGCCTGTTGTGGGTCGAGTTGGGTGAGCCCCAAGCGCATGTGTCCGTTCCAGCCTCTCTCGTTCTTTTCGATCTCTAAAAGGAAAATTTCGCCGGGCAGAAGAGGCTTCTCACTGAAAGTCAACGCATTCGCAAAACTTGCCTTTCTGTAGGCGACCGTGTTGTCGTCGAACAGGATAATGTTACTTCCATGATACGGATGAAAACGCGTTACCATTTTCTTCAGGAACTAATTGTCTACAACTAATTATTTTAATAATTGTTTATTTATCACAGGAGGGGATTATAAGCCAACATCTCTGCCTTTTTCACCGAATTCCTCGTTGACTTTGACATTTGATTTTTATTTGTTTTATCCTTGCATTTTAATTCTTGTGAGAAAATCTTTTCCTAAAAATGTGTGCACTCTTAAAACAAGTTATTTTTTATAAAATTTTGTCTGAATATTTGTTTGTTCCTCTACAAATAATTTGGGATATCTAAATTCAATTTCGATTCAATAAAAAGTGCGCGATTTTTAAATTTAAAAACATTTGAAAACGAAAAGAGGTCAGCAAAAAAATAAACAAAGATAAGAAATATTAATTAATATAATTTGTTCCTATTAATGATGAAGGAGAAAGAATGACGTAAGAAGATAAAAAGAGAAGAGGTGAAGGTTCAAATCCTCTTTCAAGTCGCCAAAATGTCGACGTCGACGTCGTCGTCGCTTTCTACTTTTTTATATTTTGGTTACGCCAGCAATTTACTCGCTGAAAGATTAAAAATTAATATTACCTCTGCCGTTAGAAAAACTTCAGCTAAATTACAAGTAAGACTTTTAAAATAAAATCAAAACTCGTAATGAACTATTTGAATGGGATTTTTTCAGGATTATAGATTAGATTTCAATTATTATTCGGATCTCTGGAAGGGTGCGATGGCAACGATAGTCCCTGACGAAGGCGAATTCGTTTGGGGAAGCGTCTGGGAAATCGACTGCGAACAAATTCATTTATTAGACAGGTAAAGTCAGCGATTCTATTTCATTTGGAAATAATAAATAATTGATTTATTTCAGGCAAGAAGGCGTTAATTCCGGGATTTTCACTGCAACTGAAGTGACTGTGCTCACAAAAGGAGGAGATAAAATTGCATGTCGTTGCTATAAACAAATTGCTCTTCCTGAGAAGAGCTCGATTGGAAATTTGTTGCCCGAGAAACGGCGCCCGTCCCCTTTTTATCATCAAGTCATTTTGCAGGGCGCAATTCAATCACTCCTTCCTCAAGAATATGTTGGAAAATTAAAAGAAATCCCTCACAATAATTACGAGGGCCCTTACGGAATTGAAATTCAAAATATTCCCCTAAAGTAGAAAAATTTATCTTTAGTAAAGCAATAAAATTATCAACACTAATTATTAAAAAATAAATTTTTTTTTTTTTCAATGTTGAGCCTAATCCAAAAAAAATAATAATTTTATTTACTCATTTTTTTAATATTAATTATTTATAAAAGGGTTTTTTTTAATTATTTTTGGAAAATGAAGTTGATTTTAGTGAATTTCACTTTTAACTCATTTAGGGGATTTTACATTTTACAAGTTGGCATCCCTCTGTGCTTTTATCTGTTTTAATTTCTTCTCGAACAATTTGGAACAATTTGACATTCAAGTAAATAGTAGAAGTAAATGGAATAAAAGTTCGATTATTATATTAAAATAATAATGTTCGGAGTGATAGTGTCAGGGCGCTTGGTCCAGACCAACTTCGAGGCAGTGGGGTCAAATCAGGTGATTACGACGATCCCAGATGCTGATTCAATAAATCACATCGTCGTGTTCCTGACCGGTCAAGAGGCTTTTCCTGAAGGCATGTGTGGCGTAGTGTTCTTCTCGTGGCCTGACCCGAATGCACCTCCTACTTGGCTTCCTCTCGGTTTCATCTCAAACGAAAAACCGTCAGCTATTTTTAAGATCTCCTCTTTGAAGAAGGACAGCAGTGAGTCTCAATTGCAGGTGCAGAGCACATTCGGCTCCAGGCCTATTTCTGTCCACAATGCCCAAATCGGCATCTCGATTGAGCCCACCGTCAACATGGTCAATTATTCCTGGCAAGCAACTCACTCAAAACCTGCCAGTAATTTTATTGAGGAATGTCCACGGAAAATTCTCGAGAACTTTTTCAATTATGCTTATAGCTTTGTCGTAAATCAATCGAATATGATCCCAAACCCAAATGAATCTTACATTCCTCTAACCGCATTAAAAAATTGGTATTGCAACTTTGAAAGGAAATTGAAAATCAATCCTCTCTTCTGGCAATAAACTTTTTACTTTTTACAATTATTTAATGTATTTAAATATATAATTAAATAAATTTTTTTTTATCTATTTATTATATTATTTTTTATTAAATTTCTTCAAGAATTAATGTAAAATGGTTCACATGGTTTTTGTACCTGATAGTTTAATGTTAAGAGAAAGATGCAGAGACTATTGGCTTAGGAAGATGTTTTTAAATAAATAGGTATTTGTACCTAATAGTTTTGTGTTTAATGAACAGGTAATTTTGTGAACTGAATTTCAAGGAATCATAACGTCCGTCAACGAGGATACCAAGCAACTTCTCCCACTTTCTCCTTACCAAGTCTCAATGTTCTGGGGATTTTAATAAAATCAGCACGTAGCTATAAGCTCTATTCATTAAGGAAAGCTGCATCGGTGGTTGTTTTCGGATTAAATCCAGAGTTAAGGCAACTTTGTTTTAAAAAGAAAATTATATTTTATAAATCAAAAAAAGTATGTGAATAAAAATGATATTTTAATTTCTTTTTATGAAACTTTTCTAGAATTAATATATATATTATTTTTATTTAACAATTTTTTTTTATAAAAAATACGCTAAAATAAAAAAATTGTTTTGTGCTGAAATTTCAAATCCTTTCTTTCGATTTCCACCTTTTCCTCTTGGATCTCAAGCATCTTCCACTTTTTCTCCTGTTAGCGTTCGAGAAATTTGCAAGGATGAAATTTAAGATTTTGAAGAACTTTCCCCAGGAGACTTCTTGGACAATTTAGAATAATTTACAGTAAGTTGAACCCGAGTTGTGTTGAAACTTCAAATCCATAATTCCATTTAGCTTCAAATCTCCTTCCTCTTCAGTTACAACTCTAGAATCAATTTTTACTAGGAAAACATCCTTAGAGAGCCACTCAAAGTTTACCAACAATCGATTCTGACCAACTGGTAGGGATTTGGTTTATGCGATTTTCTTGGCGAGCAGCCACGAGGATCTGAAAGACTCGTCAGAGTGAGTGAGAACAAGCTAAAAATATGCCAAGTAGCATAAAGTTGTAATTTATTGGTTTAAATCTACAGAATATATACAATATTTATATATAAATATTAAAAAAAATAAAAATCGACCTAGTTGGTGATGGCGGCTTTTTTCTTTGCAATTCTCGCATGAATGATCGCATCGTAAAAAGGAAAATGCACATATTGTTTTATTTTAACGTCTCGGTTTGAGGTAACCTCGTCCCATTCCTTTTCTCTTTTCAAATAATCAAATGCTTGTTCGGCCGATAAATTGACATAATTTTTATAAGGGACCTTTGCTGTTAATAGATCCTTATTATTTATCTAAAAGAAATTAAGAAATATATATATATAAGAGTCTATGAAGTGATGTTTAAAAACAAATAATTTTAGGCCCTCGGATCTGCCAATCGAAAAGCTGACAAATTTCTTTTATAATTTACCTTCAATCTAATTTTCATGCAATATTCGTCATCAATTTTTGGCCAGGGCTGATCGAGAACATTTTTATCCCAAAGAATTTCGCCAGGGCATTTATTTATACGATGCGGAGCTGAAACGAAACCTGTCCAGAGTTCAGAGGCAAAATGAGGCATCAGCGGAGCCAGCATGATTATATGAGCAGCTAAAGCCCTTTCGAACTCGCCGCTGAAGGCGATCGTTTCTTCACTAGCACCCTGAAAATAAAATACAAGTTTTGTATAAAAAAAAAAACTATTTATTTATCTTATATTAAAGGAAAACATCTAGATCAAGATTCAAGAGAAGACGGACCGGAGATTACATAATTTCTAAATTAGACTAGACATATATATATAAATTTTATTAAATTTCATCTGTTTAAGATCAGGCACGAACTTATACATTCATCAAATATATAAATAAAATCCCGCACGCTCAGGATTTAAACAGGGATCTTTTTTGTAGAAGGTTTATTTTCGGCCGAAACGAACAGGATGCATCCTCGTTAATCAATCAAATTGTCTCTGATTTGAATTGGTGGGTTGATTGAATCTTCCGACAATCCCCTAAATCCCGCCGACCAACAGCGGAACACCTGAAGGAATTTTATAATAGGAAAAACAGGTGTTACATCCAAGGGCGGATCCAGAGGTGTTTCTCGGGGGGGGGGGGTAATCTGGTGTGACTCGTCGCACAGCACTAGGGGCGTATATAGAAATTTTTTTCGGGGGGGGGGGGGGCTGTTTTTTCTACGAAAAATTTTGTTTTTCGCGGAACCAAAAATTTTTCCCGCCCGTAAAAATATTTTGCCTTTTTTTTTAGAGAGCGAAAATTTTTTTCGCCCGCGGAACCAAAAATTTTTCCCGTCCGTGTAAATGTTTTACCTTTTTTTTTAGAGAGGATGAATTTTTCCCGCCCGCGGAACCTAAATTTTTTTCATGTCCCCATTCGCGGAAAATTTCACTCTTTTGCGGAACCTGGTATTTTCGTGAGAATATAAATACAAATCAAATGTTTAAGTATTAATTTTTTAATTTTTACGTTAAAAATAAATTTTTTTGCGAAAAAAAGGTATTTTCTCCAAATCTCGGAGGGCTCTTTACCCCCCTACCCTTGTATCCGCCCTTGGTTACATCGTTTCTAAGACTAAATACAATAAAGATGACTTTATTTTTTTTGGTGAACATTTTTATTCCGACGACCCTCTGGTTTCGGCCATAGAGGCCGGGCCATCTATCAGGCCTGTGAAACAATTTTTTACAATCTTCAGGTTAGTCAAAGTGGAAACAATAGTATTATGCATATTATTTTACATTATTTCATCCATAGAAAGATTTTTGTTAAATACTTTCTATGGATGAAAGAATGTAAAATAATATACATAACATGGGCGTACCCAGCGAGGGGCAGGGGGCAGCTGCCGGAGACTCGTTAGGACTCGAGGATTTTATGCCTTTAATTCGAAGGCTTTTCCCCTCTATATAAAAAACAAAAAGCTATGTCACAATCTGGACGGCCATGATCTGCCACCCCCTGGACGACCATGTTCTGCCCCCCTCTAAATTTGATCCTGTGTACGCCTTTGATACATAATACCATTGTTTCCACTTTGACTAACCTGTTGATTATAAAAACTTGTTTCACACGCCTGACGATGGCCATCTGTGGCCGAAACCAGAAGGTTAACGCTAGCTGGTCGTTGGAATAAAAATTTCCACCAAAAAAATAGTCATCTTTATTGAATTAATTGCCTAACACCTGCAGTAGGAAATAAACTTCCTGTGTATATATATTAATATATTCCTACATCTCCTGGATTCGAAGTAGGAAAAGACCAAGAGGTCCATCAAACTCAGGCATGGGAAAGATGTTAATGATTGAAGTGTAAAAAGGCTACTTACTCGAAGTTGAGCTGTCAATCCTTGAAGTTTCATTATTGCAATATTAAATTGAAATGTAACTAAAAATTGAAAATCAACGCCTTTCAAATGATAATTCCTACTATCAAAATAATCTTCTTCTTGTTTATAAAATTCTTCTGATCTTGATTGATTCATTAATGGATTTTCTTTTAATGTTTGACGAATTTGAAGAAAATTTTGTATCGTCAGCCAAACACGATTTTGCCATTTGAGAAAGGCGGGAAAAGCTAAAAAAAAATATTCTATTATTTTCAGAGAGTTTATTTTACAAGTACGAGAGGAGGCTGAGCAGCATGAGACGAAAAATTAAAAACTCACTCTAGCTCGTGTTTATTTACTCCCAACGAGGAATAAGTTTGAAGGAAATGTTTTTGATAAATCAAATTCATATTAAACAAGATGAAAGCTTAAACGAACTTGTCATTTAATTTAGATTCCTAAAGAAATGTTTTAATCATAGAGTCTTGAAGGGCAGACAAATTATTTGCGCTTCCTCTTAAATGTAAGAAGAGAGAAGAGATGGTGACGTCATGGCATAAGGGAGGTGGATCAAAGGGGGGATTGTTGAGGCTTTTGTTGTGATTCGTTGTTTATTGTTTTTCTGTAATGAATGTGTATTTTGTTGTGTCGAGATTAATAAAGTTTTTTTTTTTTCGTTAAGGGGGTTCAGGAGGAGTCTAAAGTACTTTAAAAAAAAACTAGACTATTATAATGAATTTTACAATGGGTTTTTTTTTAATGAATTAAATTCATAAGAGATTATTGGGACATCGAGCTAAAATTCTTTTAATGACTTATTAAAAAATTATCGTAATTAATTTTTTTGTTATCAAGCAAATACAAAAAAAACAATCTGTCCCAATAATCTTTAATTTTTTTTAAATTTAAAAATGAATTTATTGTTATTATTAATCACATATTAATTAAGAAATTTTTAAAATAAGCTTAGATGATTTATTTAAAAATCAACTGTCAAATTAGTTCAGCATTCTTGCAATAGATGGCATGGCTAGTCTAACAGACGATCCCCTTATAGCCTGTATCTAGCCTATATTTATATATTTTTATGCATTTATAAAAGATACATAATATATAATAACATTTATAAAGTATTTATTGTTAAAAGATCAATGAAAATCAACCAAATGCATTAAATATTATTAGCTACCATTCTGACATCTCTTGGCAAATTTTTGAATTACTTGATATTTGGGCATACTTTTAATGACCCACAACGCCATCTTATCGGGAAAAACATGCGTAACACCTTCGCTCCCGTTGCCCCTTAATCAAAAAAAAAATAAATAAATGGTGAAATCTTTAGCTGAAGAATCATTCTTTCTAACCAATATTCAAAATAATTATACCTCTCAAAGACAGAGGAGTTATTCGAGACGATAACGAGAAATTTTTCATGTGCTTTTATCCAACTTTTTCGTGCATCCCTCCCTGTCCGGCCACTATACATGCATTGTAGGACGTTGTCACGTCAAAAATAAAGTTAATTATAATTACTTTCAGGGCTGAAATTGCGATTGAATTGAGGAGCGACGTCAGCTAATATTAAGAGCCGAGTGGCGTCGATTCCATATTCGTCAAACATTAGAGTTGGCTCCATACCGTTGTACTTTGATTTGCTCATTTTCTCCCAAGAGACTTCCACTTCTTCCTTCGTCTCTTTTTCTATTGGCATTTTACCTATAAGAAAATTTATAAATATGTAAAAATTAAAAAAAAAAAGGAAAATTCGAATTTGGGGAGATATGATATGAGGGTTCAACTCCCCTCCCTCCCCCCCCCTCCTAAATCTTAAAAAAAATCTGGTCTGACTGGCGCACAGCACCGAGCGTATGATAGGGTTAGAGGGAAAGAGTGACCGCCGACCCCGCACCGCGGGAATAATCCGGCGAGGAAAGAAGATGTAGAGTATGAGTAGTCAAGAGAGCAGTGAGTGTGTGTGTTGGATCGTTATTGTTAAGAGTGATTGTTGAAAAAATAATGTAACAAAAACACGAGCAAATAAACACGAGATATTAACCGAGAATTAGTCGCATTCTTTACGTAGATCGTAGTATACTAGATTATTATATAGAACATAATATATTGGCGACGAGGTAAATTTAGAATCAAAATGACGGAAACAGCATCTGTGAGTATTGTTTCATTTTCAACAATCACTCTTAACAATAACGATCCAACACACTCTGCTCACTGCTCTTTTGACTACTCATACTCTACAGAAGATGTATATCATATATATAATGATACTAGCTGTATGGCGGCCCGCGAATATATTCAGGGTGTCTCCGCTTTCAATTAACGAAGAGAAAGTTGTGTGCCGTGCGGCCAGTCACACCAGATTCTTTTATCGTGAAGGAAAAAAGACATCTTGTTTGTCGTAAATAATTCTTACCTGATAGATCGACTTGTTCCTTGGATAAATACCGTCCAGTTGATTTTACTTGATAACTTTTCCCCATTACCATGCCTTGAACCAAAAGCTTTCTAAAAGGTTCTTTACTTGACACCAGCCCTTGAGAATGTAAAAAATGTTGCATTAAACGGGCAAAATATAAATGCAGAACAGCTGAAATAAAGTAAATGTATGTTATTATCAAGTTTAATGAGAAATAATACGGGGGATGATGATCATACCATGTTCTTTGCCACCTATGTAAACATCAACTGGCATTAAATCGTCGATAACATTTTTTGCAAATGGTTCTTTGGTATTTTTAGGGTCTAAAAAACGCAAAAAATACCAGGACGAATCCACAAACGTGTCCATTGTGTCGCTCTCGCGTGTCGCAGCTCCTCCACACCTAAAAATTGATGGGAATAATAAAGCAATTATTTCTTCTCTTCTTTTATTTCTTTTACTTGGGGCATTTGGTGTGTAGCCAGTCCGTTGCTTCGAGCAACGGCGAACGACCTCTTTTTGAAATGGAGTCCATTTTCGGCAAGAGAACTGGCAATTGGTGTTCTGGCACAGGCTGAGGTCCTCCGCATTGAGTGCAGTTCACCATCGGAATTGGAGTGCCCCAGTAACGCTGCCTGGAAATGAGCCAATCCCGGAGTCGACTGCTCGTCGGATATCCCCCGATTCCTTTTTGCTTGGCCAACTCACAAACTCGATTTCGTTTTTCTAATCTCTCCTCTTCATTCATCGCTATCGATTGCTTTTCAACTGGAAGATTTACAAATTGAGCAAATTTTCTATCTGATTCAGAAAAGGCAGGCGTGCCTAAATAATAATCATTCCCGTCCGGGAATCGGACTAGATCGGTGACGTAGATGGGCAGAGGCTTATTAGTGATTGGATTGATCGCCTCCGTCGAAATTTTAAAACAAACGCCCTTTGAAGGTTTAAATATTTCCCTTTTGAGCCGTTCATCATCCAGATGCTCTTGGAAGCATTTCGGAGACATGGCAATGAAAGCCGATTCGGGGAGGTATTCGGGTTGCGCCGTCCAGACTGCGATCTGGTCCAGGGAGTTTTCGATATTGGTCAAACGAAAGAGAAACGAAAATCCGCTACAGTCCCCGATCCAATGCTGCTGGAGTTTTATTATATCTCTCCAATTTTCTAAAATCGGGTCATTTAACCCTTCAGAAAGAGATCTGAAAATTTATATTTAGAATTAATTAAATTAAATAAAAAAAATAAAAAAGAAACTCACTTGGAGAAATAAGTAGATTTAATAAACCATTGCTTTAAAAGTTTCTTTTCAACTTTGGCCCCGGATCTCCAGCTACATCCATTAGCGTCCACTTGCTCGTCAGCCAGCACCGTCTCATCAATTGGATCCCAATTTACAAAAGCCTGGAAATCAATGCTTTTTTTTTATTTTTACTGAGTTGCATATGCCAGATTATAATACTTATTCTAAATATGGTAAATTTCATCCTTATTCCATGTCTGTAATTTGTAATTTATTGACAAGTTTAAAATTCAGTGAAGGATGTATGGAGGCAGAGGCAGCCAAGAAAAAAACGCTCTGAATGCTTTGCCAATCAGCTGGAGACGTTTCGGTGCATTTATTTAATGAACTGAAGATGGTACATAATAAATGCACCGAAACGTCTCCAGCTGATTGGTAAAGCATTCAGAGCGTTTTTTTCTTGGCTGCATCTGCCTCCATACATCCTTCACTAAAGATCTACATTCACAACTTGCACCTCAAGTTTAAAATTTGTCTACATTATAAATGTATAAATATAGTATAATGATAGTGTCATGAAGAAAACAAGAAGAAATATTCTTTTATTTTAATTCTCGCCCCTCACGGCTGACGTTTCGGCCCGAGGTCTAGGCCATCTTCAGAGCCGGCTGGCAATAATCAAAATGTGTGGAAACTTGCAACAACAGCGACAACATTCTCAACTCCTCCATTAGGAGAATGACAAAGGAGAGAGGGGCGAATATAAATTTCCTTTTTTTTTTTCTCCTTTTGATCATTTCTCTACGTTTTGCTGTGAGCGGACCACATGCTGAATGTTGCAAGTTTCTACACATTTTGATTATTGCCAGCCGGCTCTGAAGATGGCCTAGACCTCGGGCCGAAACGTCAGCCGTGAGGGCGAGATTTAAAATAAAAGAATATTTGGCTGCATTCGTCTTGTTTTTTTTCATGACTCCATCATCATTAAGCCTACAGCCACAGATCTTTTTCGATTGAATATATATATATATTTTATATATATATATATTTAATGACGGAAACTGGGTACTATTGCAATAGGGATGGGGGGGGGAGGGACCTAAACCTCCTCCCCATTGGATACACCTATGCTCATTTCCCTTTAATTTTACCCTTGATTTACACTATTTAAATTCTATTAACTTTTTCTCATTATTATAAATAATTTAAAAATTCTCACATTGGCTTGATAAACTAATCCTGCTTCATATAATTTTAAAAAAATATACTGTGTCCATTTATAATAAGTGTGAATCAGAAGTGATTATCTCCCGATCCCAATCAAAAACGCATGCGAGTCGTTTCAATTGATTTTTCATATAATGAACATTTTCTTGAATCCATTTGGAAGGCTCGATATGTTTTTCTCGGGCTGCATTCTCAGCTGGCAATCCAAACGAATCCCAGCCCATTGGATGAATGACTCGTTTGCCGTTCATTCGATGATAACGAGCGATCACGTCGCTGATCGTGTAGACACGGACATGACCCATGTGCAATTGCCCTGATGGGTATGGGAACATCGAGAGAACGTAAAACTTCGACGACGATGAGCTTTCATCTTGTGTTGAGGGGGACGTCACTTCTTGACACCAATGACGTTCTATTCGATGTTTCACGTCCAGCGTTAGCTCTTCTTTCTAGGAAATCAACAAATTTTTATCATTAACTATATTTATTGTGTGTACAAAATAACACTTGCTGGGTAACAGTATAAAAATAATTCTATATTAAAACGAAATTTTTTAAAATATATTCATTTTAAATTTTATTTAGTAAAATAAAGATTTTCATAAAATATGAAAAGTGTAAATGATACAGATTATAAATATAAGCTCTTGGGATCTCCAGATTCAAACATTTTTATTATTTTTTAAGTAAATAAATGATGACATTTGTTACAAGAAATAATGACAAATAAAATTAAAAGAAATTAAACAAACCCAAGCTGAAATCCCATTTGAAATAGAACGCGTCAATATTTTATTTTGATTTCGAATTACATGAATTAACAGCATGTTTTTTTTATAGATATTTAATTGATCTTTAATAAAATTAAAGTTATCTTTATTATCATTTCAAAATTTAAAAATGTCTTTTAGTAACCTCTCTGGAAAAAAAAGATATGAAATTCAACTGATGTAAATAGAAGATTTTGCATAATAATTTAAATATTTTTAATGAATGCAATATTAATTAATAATAAATAATAATGATTAATTAAAAATGTTTTTTTTTGTATAATAATTTTAATAAATTGTAAAATAAATAAATTTATTTTATAGGTGCTGCGATCTGCAGCGTATTAAGTGAACTTCAAAGCTTCGTTTTTAGCTGTTCACTTCAGAGTTCACATCTTTCTTTATCACCTCTTGTTCTTTCTACAGCCATCTGTTAAGTTATAAAAGGTATACAATTTTATTTGTTTTAATCTTATTTAATTCGGTTTGTATTACAATTTGTAGATTTATTTTTCCTAAATTAATTTAATAAATAATTTATTAATGATAATCTGAAAGGATATTTTAATTGATCTAATTGAAATTTATTAACCCAAAATGACGTGTTTCTAATCCATGCTGTTTGTGTTTTTACTAGGGACAGGATGGCTCCCAAAAGGAATAATATGATCCCAAATGGCCATTTCCATAAGGATTGGCAAAGATATGTGAAAACATGGTTCAATCAACCAGCAAGGAAATTCCGAAGACGCCAGGAGCGGATTCGGAAAGCGAGAAAAATTGCCCCACGGCCAGCTAAAGGTCCTCTTCGCCCTGTAGTCAGATGCCCGACTTTCCGTTATCATACAAAAGTGCGTGCAGGTCGCGGATTCACCCTCGAGGAAGTCAAGGTATTTGCTAACCAGAGAAATCAATTTTATTCTATCTCTTATTGGAAATGGGATATATACATTTGCTTGGTGAGCGAATCCAGGTCTTTTGCCCATTTATTTATTTCAATCTTTTCAAACGATTTTGTTTTATTTAAAAAATTTGTAAAAGGCATTTTAGAACACACTCGTATTTCATTTCAATTACATGCCTATAGTACTGGGATATATATATATATACAATCACAATATATAAAAATTCCTCACTATTTATAGATAACTTTTTGTTAGAGTAGCTAATATATTAATCACTAATGTGTTTATTATCACTTAATTTCGCCTCAATCACATGTAAATGATAAAATCCTTATTTCTTTTTAAGAGATTCAAAATAAATCATAATATTATTTCTCTTAAAAATTTTCACGTGATTTCCTGTTGATTTATTTAAAATAAGCATAAACTTATTTCCTCGCTTCTTCATTATTATTATCAAACACACTTGCACATAATATCTCCACAGCCTGATGATTTACCATCAAACACATTACCTATTGATGGATTTCGTTTTTATTATCTCAAAATTCTCTAAGAGAAGCAAACCTGTTTATTTTTTTCTTTTATATCCAATTAAAAGATTTTCCAAATGGATAGAAAATTTTGCAAAGATTGGAGAAATATTCAAGTAAATTCAACATTTACATTTTATTGTTTTTCTCTAAATTAGTCGTATTTTTAGAGATAATTTATGAATATCTGCCAGAATTACAGTATTTACTTGCACAATTGACAAAAAAGATGATATATAATCTAATCAAAACAATTTAAATCAGAAAAACTTTAATGATTTTCTCAAAACTCGATGTTTGGTCTTTGACACACCATTGCAAAACAGGGTCCATATATATCGCGTATGTGAGCCTAGAAAAGGAAATTTACATAATTAAATATATCTCGAAACGTTTCCAAAATCGAGAAACACAAAGGCTCAACTTGCTCTTTATTACGGTTGAAAATTATATTAAACTAAATTTGTTTGGACAACTCTTAGTCATATCCCGAGACTCCGCCCGCTAGGGCCTAGCCGAAGTCAACCGCAGCTAGTATATATATAGATATATTTTATGTTAATTAATTAAATTAATGCTTTGTTTTTGTTTGAAATTTCAGGGAGCTGGTCTTAACCCAGCATTTGCTCGCACTATTGGCATTTCAGTTGATCATCGGCGACGAAATAAATCAATTGAATCCCTCCAATTGAATGTTCAAAGATTAAAGGAATATAAGAGCAAATTGATTCTCTTCCCCATCCATAATAACAAGAAATTGAAGAAGGGAGAAGCTACCGTAAGTTCATTTAATAGAAAAGAATTCATTTCAAAAAGATTTCTTCAATTTAACAATTGAGATTACATCTGCTTTACTTTTTCAAATTCATTTTCCGGCTCTTCCTTCCATAGAGCCAATGTTAAATCCTTTTGGGGATTTGCATGTTAATTTCGTTTCAAAAGGGGGTCCCCTGAACTTTTTACACATTTAAAAAAAATTTTCCAATTCTTATGAAATTTTGTATTTATTTAGGATTCTCTATTATGTATAAAATATCCAAATATGAAATTGAAATTTTGAAAAATTTCAAGCATTTACTTTTCATTGCTATTTAATATAAACTTTTTCTCAGGCTAGGTGAAAAGAAGAGGAAAATCCGCAGCTAGTTGTATTTCATTATTTTTATTTCCATCATGTTGACGTTTCGATGCCGGTTGGGACATCCTCAGAACTAATGTACAGTGAGGGTCAATATTAAGTCCCACCCATGCATTTTCTACTTGTGATTATTTCATTGTTTTTAAAAAAATATTATATATTTTTTAATGGAAACTTTCATGGTTCAAACCTAGAAGATTTCCAATAAAGATTTTCATTTTCTTTTATAAAAAGAATGAAATAATCACATGCAGAAAACACATGGGGTGGGACTTAATATTGTCCCTCACTGTACATAACAAAAGATATAGAAAATTAGTATCGGGAAAACATTAACAATTATAAATTTTTTCATTTTAGAGTACAAGCATATTTTAGAATATATTTTTTACAAGCTTCTTACAATTATATACAAGAATTTTTAAGAAAATTGTATAATTATCAGATGGGTGTTAAATAGGTGTATATTATATAATTCAATCATATATTATTTGTAGAACTAGAGAAATAATTATAAATAAATTATATTATTAAAACTTCTCTTACTGTTTTGGTGTTATAGGAAGAAGAAAGGAAATTGGCCACTCAATTGAAAACGCCTGTGATGCCAATCAAACAGATCGTCAGCCACGCCAAGGCCCGAGTCATCACAGATGAAGAGAAGAAATTCTCTCCATTCATCACTCAACGAAAGGTAAAACTTCGCCTTCTCTTGCTTTCCATTACTAATATTGATTTTCCCCATTTTTTCCAAATACACTAATAAAACAATTTTTTTTAAAATAAAATTCATATTCAGAAGATGATAACAGTTCAGAAGTTTTAAGAACAAAAACAAAAAAAGATTTTTATTTAAAATACATAGTTATTTATTTTTTGTTTTATTCTCAAATCTCCTCTTCTCAATATATAGTCTATATCCAATCCTAGTGTATCTTTTCTTTATTAAAATTCATAATTGAACCCTGTTATGCATTTGTGTGTCAAGCGCCAAAAAAATTAAAAATTGAGTTAAGCACGGAATATTGTTTCAAATGCTATAATTAATGGTATTTTTTATGAAACATGTCCTAAAAAAATTTATATTTAATGTTACTTGCAAAATTGACAAAAAAAAAATTATGTATATTCCAATGAAAACAAAAAACTTTAATGTTGATTTTCTCAAAATGATGATGGTGCTTGACACACTGATGCGTAACAGGGTCCAATTAAACCTTTATCTAAAATTGTGCTTTTGAAGTTGTGACTGTGATGTGATTATAAAGAGAGATGGAGATATCAGCCAGATTGGAATGCTCTAGATTCAATAGAACTCCCGGAATTAGACGTTTCGGCCTGAATTTATTCAGTTATTGGGAATTATACAAATATTGCAAGTGCACATGTGATCAAACCAGGTCAATAATAAATAATAAATAAATTATTTTCTTCATACAAAATTATAAGGCTCCTGTGGCAAAGATCAGACATGTTTAAATAAATTTTATAATTGGCAAATCCTTTTTCAAATACTTAGCATTATATTTTTTGACAGTAGCAGCTTACTCGTCAACCTTGGATTGAGGTAAGTTATTTAAAATTTAATTAAAATCAAGATTAATTTTAATTTTGTATTTATTTCTCTTCCAACAGGTCATACAAAATTAAAATTAATCTTGATTTTAATTAAATTTTAAATAACTACCTCCATCCAAGGTTGACGAGTAAGCTGCTACTGACAAAAAATATATTAATTCTCGTCTACAAAATATTTTAAAAAAACTTAGCATTATGTTGTCGTGAAGCTAAAAAGGGGGAGAAAGAAAGAGGATACAAAATTTGATATTTGAAAACCAAAACTCTATTTTTAAATACATTCGAAAGGCAAAATTTGATATCTGGCTAGAACACACAAGAAACACATGCAAAGATTGCCATAGAAAAGTGCAAATTTAGCGTCAATCTTTACATGTCTATGTCTGTTCCCACGGGACTGGGGGATTATGGCCTGGAAAAATCTTATAAAAGGCCATCCATCCCCCACTCCCTGGCGAGGATTCTCTCAACAGTGTCGGACCACCTTGTTTAAACATTTTACAATAAACTTATAACTTCACAATGCCAGCCTTTCGGATGCCATCCTTACCCTTCAAACAGAATGATCTCATACCATGAGTGTCGTCAAGAAGGGCAAAATTGTTTTAAAAATGTTTTATTTTCCGAACGTAACAACTTTAGACACTAGAGTATAGTTTCCTAAATTATGGGTCGAGGTCATTAAAATCATTGCATTTGTACATTCATTTATGTTACTTCTATACCTTCTCATCTGTCCCCTCCCCAGCCAATTGTTGGCGATGCTCTCGATTCTCTATCACCAAAAGACATTAAAAATAATGCAATTGAGTGGAGAGAATGCAGTCAGTTGAGAAAAAAAGTGTTCAAGATAATAAGGAATAATTTCCAAAGAAGAATGCAGCCAAATTTATTTCATTTGATTTTAATAAAAATTCTAATCACTTGGTGACGTTTCGGTTCGGGTTTGAACCATCATCGGAGCTGTGATTTTGTCTTTATGTTTTTAAACAATACATTCAAATTATTATGGTAGTATAGATAGAGTAAATTATTATAATATAACATAGTTGAATATAATCTAAAATTATTTTTATATAATATATACTACCATAATAGTTTGAATGTATTGTTTAAAAACATAAAGACAAAATCACAGCTCCGATGATGGTTCAAACCCGAACCGAAACGTCAGCAAGTGATTAGAATTTTTATTAAAATCAAATGAAATAAATTTGGCTGCATTCTTCTTTGGAAATTATTCCTTATTATCTTGAACACAATTCTACAGCTATAATCAAATAAATATTCAATTACTTGAGAAAAAAAAGAACAAAATAGCAAAAGTGCCCGATAAGGGGCTTCAAATATTCAGTTAATATGACATTGAAGTGTTTCATATAAGATTTCCTATGATAATTCTACCCCCGTCCAGTGGCTGAGAGATTAAAGGAGGTGGCGATGTCAATATTGATAATCTCAAAAGCCCTCGGAGGATCCGGATCACAGGCAATCCTTTGGATGTTATTTAAATTATTTGAATACCTAATTGGTATAAGTATATTTTATTTCAAGAATTATATTCAATTTAATTATTGTATAAGGACCGTCGGCCAAAAAATCAATTCTTTTGCGTATTATCCGTTTATTTGTAAATATTTCGATCCCAGGGATATGGAATCATATCTGGTACAATCAACAGATGTTTTGCAAATCGTTACTTTCTCCCATCCAAAATGACAAAATAGCTGAGCATTTTGATTATCAAAATTGCATTCATGGAATGCTCAGTTATTTTGTATTATTATTATCATTTTGGATGGGAGGAAGTAACGATAACGCAAAACATCTGTTGATTGTACCGAAGATGATTCCATATCCCTGGCGTCGAAATATTTACAAATAAACGGATAATACGCAAAAGTATTTATTTTTTGGCCGACGGTCCTTAGAATTAAATAGATCATCCTTACGGCCATCTACAAACAAGAATTATATTCTTCCAGCTAACTCATTCTTCCAACAATCCAAGATGTTGATTCTTATTAATTTTCTAAAATGCAAATTTCAGGCCCGAGCCGATGCCCGTCTCGTAGGCGTGCGAGCCAAGAGAATCCGGGACGCAGCTGAAAACCCAGATGATGTCGCCAAAGTAGCTAAAGAGAAGAAAGTCAAGAAACAAAAATAAATTCCGTTAAATATATTTTATTTTAAGAAATTCTTTCAATAAATTTTACAAACTAATCAAGACAAAAAAACTTATTTTTCTCCTGTCATCTAATTTTAAAAAACTTGAATGTTAATTTTTTTATTTCATTTCAGGCCGTCTCGTTATGCAATATTTTTAACAATTCATCCAGGGACAGAGAGAGAGTTTTACCCCTAAGAAACAGATTAAAATTTTGTTGCCATTTTCAAGCCAGCGTCATCAAATGCAGATGGAGGGGAGATGAGAATTGAATTCAGAAATAAACGATTATTAAAAACTCTGGTGTGACTGACTGGTCGCACAGCACACAACATTCTCTTATCTTCAATAAGGTAAGAGAAAGTTGTGTACAGTGCTTGTCACACCAGAGTTTTTTGTGTCGAGATATATTTAGTTGCCCTTAGCATCTAAGTTCCTAACTTAATCACACGATTCAGATGGCGCTGAGTTACGAATGCTTCCACATCGGTAAAGTGTACTTGAAACGATTTCCACCAAAAATTTCACTGATATACTTTTTAAAGAGCATCAAAAAAATAGTTCATTTATGAATTTTAAACAAAATCCATGGAGCGAATTTTAAGAAAATCGCAAAAAACTGAAAAAATACTTAAGTAAAGTATTAGTATTTTTGGCCTATTTTCTTCACAAGCTTCTTTTCACCCCTAGTGGGGGTGTCTAACTTAGATATAAAATTTCAACTTCCTAGCTCTTTTCGTTCTTGAGATATTTTGTTCACAGACAGACCATGTCGCGAAAACCACTTTTTTGGATTCAGGGGACCTCAAAACGTGTATATCCATCAAAATCTCGACGAATTTTTGACATGAATCCAATACTTTCTCTCTATATATATTTACATATATAGAGGCAAGAGAAAGTAAAAACCGAAAGTGCTAGGGGCCAAAACGTATTTTTTCCTGAACCAGTTTTTTTTATGCTAAATACGTATATGTAATTATTTTTTTTCTACGACCTTTAGTTCAGGCTGTGATTTTACGGACAGACAGACACCGGAATCTCTGCATAAGCTCTCTCCATTAGTACTACGTACAGTGGGAGCTAAAAAATTAATTGATTAAAATTTTTCTACGACCCGATGTCGGGTCGCGACCCATACTTGGAGAAATGCTGACTTACAAGTTAGACTAATTGAGAGAAGGCTCTCCCCCCCCCCCCCCAGAAAGCTCCCTGCCCCAAGAAAAATTGCGAAGATGTGATTTTATAATAAGGAGAGGTTTGCGGTTTGCGTGATGGATGAGTTTAAAAAGAGGTAAAACAAAGAGCGTGGTTTAGAAAACGAGAAACTCGAAAAATTTGTTTATTTATTTCTCAACAAAAAAACGATATTGTTACAACAATACTTAAAACTAAATATTGGCGCGCATTATTAACGAATAATAATAATACTCCAATAGAAGATATGGGGCTTTCCAGGCCCCCCGGAGGATGGCTGGTCCCATGCCCCCTCCCCCACCCCCGCAGCCAAATTCTCCAGTTACGCCCATGTTTATAGCCCTTTTAAGAAAAAGCTTTTTCGTTTATTTTTATGCCTAGAATAAAAATTAATTAGCCGCCGTCTAAACGTACTTTAAATAAAACTATGGACTATCTTATTGGCAAAATCATGCGAAACAGCTTCACTACTAATCCCTCTTAAAAGGAAGAAATAGGATAAAAAGTGAGGAGAGAATGAAAGAGATAACATATTAAAAAAAGAAATTTATTTCAAAAAACAAAGTATAAATTGTTTCAAAAATTCTTTTTTGACATTTAAAATTGAATAAGACAAAAGAATATCAAAATCTTTAAAATATCCTATTGTGTATATTATTACTTGGTCCCCTTAAAAACAATGAATATTTCATATTTATAAGTAAAAATTGTGTAAGAAGAGCTCAGTACAAATGTTATTTAGTATATAAAAAACTTTTAAAAATTGTAAAAAATGGCATAGGAACTTAGTTAACTCTGGCAGTGGCATGTGTATAAAAATTCAAAACAAGACAAAATAATATGAATGAATAAAGAGAGAGTCTTTTCTAGAAAATTGGAAATTAATCGTTTTCACTGAAAGAATACTTTCTAAATGATATTTCCATTTTAAATCCCTGAGATCCATCGAAAGGATTTGCAATTCTTGCAATTGGGGCAAATCCATAAGAACATTTTGCATCGCGATCCTTTGGGACATTTTCACTCGGTTGTATTTCAAATGCAAAGATTTAATATTAGGACAATATTTATGAATTATCCGAAAGATATTCGGGACATTGTCATCGACTAAAAAACAAATTCTCACTTGATGAGTTGTTGCGTTGGCGAATAATCTTAAAATGTTGTCTTGGCAATTGGAGAAGATGCCTTTCGGTATATAAAGCATTTTATTCATGATACCCTCGCTGATCAGACGTGGAAGACTATTAAAATATCTCTTCACCAATCTCATAGTTTCATAATTACGTGAATAATAAGAGAAAAGAAACCTGTATATTAGTTTGTGTATAGTAATCTCGGCGAGATCGTAGAGGCTTCTTGGGTTTTTCTGAAATAAAAAAAAAAAATTATCGGATCAACAATTTAATAAAATTATTACATTTAAATTTTCATAATTGAGTTATATTTTAAACTAGCAGCTCGCCTTAACTTTATTGTTATAAGTGAAAGATTAATAAAACAAGGAATTATTTGAATATTAAAGGCCTCTGCCGCCCAACAGATTAATTAAATCTGGATTATTATTTATAAGAATTATATATTTTTTATACAAAAAAAAAAAATTGATTAATGAAAAGTTTGACCTTTGAGTGTTTAGAAAACAAAGGGGAAGGGGATCTCATTCTCATTTTGACATTTGCAAAGTAAACAAACTTTCTTAATATATTTTCTTCCTTTTTTTATAAATGAATTATCCCTTTTTAATTATAATTATTGTAAATATCTTATTTTTTGAGATCTAAAAGGTTTTTAATTAAAATAAATTTAATGAAAGGAAATATAACCTTACCATTATTGTTCTACGCTATTTAAACTATATGTATAAAATTATTAGAGGTAAAAAATTTTCTTTTAACACATAATTATAATCATAGTGTGTTTTATTTAATTAAAAAAAAAAAAACAAATTTATTTCATGAGGAATTTTTATTTTATTTGTTTTGAATTAGAAATTGATCTTTCAGGTTGAACTGGAACTGGTTCAAAAGAACGGGTCTTTGAAAAGAATGATGAACTAACTTTCATTAAAAAATGAACGATCGTTCTATGACTGTTCCAATGTGAAAGGATTTTTAAAATTGACAATAATTCTCTTGTGAGTAGGCCTAAGTAGATTCCGACCACGAGTTACCCGAGCTAAGGCTGAAATTTCTTCAACCTTCAAACCTTCTCGGATAAAGTGTCCACCTGTACAGTTTGTTTCTTCTCTCGATGGCATCTCTTTAAAATTTGCTGACCTCCCCAGAAACACTCGGAAAAAAAAGATTAAAGTCTTCGAGATGGAATCTGGGAAAGGTGTTAAACGTGGTTATTCTTACTTAACTCACTAGTTTAATGATTGCACTTTTCGATAGTGAACGATTAAATTTATTTCGTTAAATTACAAAACATATCAATAACATTGGACGTTAAAAAACTATTGTTAACAATTAGATATAAATAAACATATCCTGAGTATCCAAAGAATATATGTATGTGTATTCATACAGTGTGCTCTAACAAAAGGCACTAGGAAAAGAAGGGTTGGCAGCTGCGAGGGGGACACTAGACTGACCTTTGTTTAATTAAAGATTTCTCTTTATTAAAAAAAAAAAACATACAGAAAACACAATTTCACAGACGATACAATTAATATAATTGAGCAAAATATTATAAAATAATTATCTACATATAAAATATACAATTTTTTTAAAAATATAAATAGTTTGGACGGCTAAACGATAATATCAAATTAAATATTAATTACAACAATAAATAAACAAATTTCAACTTCAATATCTCTAAATATATACATTTATAAGTTTATATCGTATCTCATATTATAAATTATATAAACACAAAAGAACGTCACCCACCAGCAGTTCTCAGCATTAGACCGAAACACCGCATTCGGTTATTTGAGTTTAATTGAACTCTACCTGAATAGGAAATATTGAAGAATCGTATTCAATCGAAACCCAAAAATCGATATTTTTCACCTAATTCGCCCGTATCAATAATTTTACTTCACCGACAAGAGGTCTCTTTTCACTTTTCGCATCCCAATTTTCAAAAGCAAATGAAAGCAAGGAAAAGATCCAGAAAAGAAGTCTCTTATGCAGTTGAATTTAACAATGATCAAAGATTTTGTCAGCGAGGTCAATAGCCGAATCAATATGAAGTAGAATAAATAAAAAGCCAAGCAGATATGTTTATTTCTTTATTATAGAACCCACAGCGACGTTTCGGTCGACTATGCGACCAATCTTCAGTCAACCAGAAAACCCCTCTTACGTTCTTGACAGACATTTAATAAAAGTGATTACGATTTATCAGATATAGATAATGCATTCAGCGCCAAAGTCAATATGACGGCCAAACAGAGCTGCTTGGCCTTTTATTTATTCTACTACTAAGATTTGTCTTTAGCTTTAAGAAATAATCCTATCAAATAAGTATTAATGAAAGATAAACCCACTCGGGGACTTTGAGCCCTTGAAAGTTTTTTATTTGAGCTAAGGCTGGTGATTTTTTCATTGGTATTAAATTATGCAATTATCGTTCAACAACCAATAAAATTTTCTTTTTTTTCATTAAATATTAATAGATGACTTGAATAGTTTGCTTTAAATCCCTCTTTGTGAACAAAAATGTCTGGGATTTTGTCGCATTCATTAAATATAATATTTGTATATATATACAATAAAAACAAACATATATTTGTTATATAAAAATAATTTAATAAAGAGATCTTAATAATATTATTTACTCAGTCAAATAAATATTAGAGAAATTAACAAAATCGCACTCAGATATTGACGAATTTATTTATATTCTCTAGTAAAATGAAAACTCAGTGGCGTAGATCTAGCGATCTGTGTCCGTTATTTCTATGGTGCATAACACAATATTGTTTTAATTTTCGGCCAGAGAAAGATTATTATTAAGCATTATCGGTTTATTTAAAGATATTTCGATACTAGTGTGATGGAAACATTCTCATTATATGCAATGGATGTTTTGCAATTACACATTTCATTTCCATCGAATATATTGAGCTTGCCATGAACACAAATGTAAGAATGATCTATTGTTGTACAAGAAATGGTTATTATCCTTATAATGATCCATCGGATCGAAATATCTACAATAGATTGTAGATTGCATAGATGCAAATTATCTTTATCCTGCCGAAAATTCAGGCTTCAGGAGGTCACATTGAATCTTTAGTCAGAAACTACTGAGGCAGTGGCGTAGCGAGGGGGGGAGCAAGGGGGGTCATCATGCCCCGGGCGCTACTCACAAAGGGGCGCCAAATGGTCCGCAAAACAAAAAATCGCTGGATAATTTTTATTTTTATTATAATTGATTTCTGGATGATCATATACATTTCAAAATCTAGTCTTGTTTTCTCAACTAAATTTTTTGTCTCAAATTTAAAGCCTAGATTGAGCCTATGACTTTATTTTACTTTATTTATTTATTAATTTGCGAGTATATTTTACATATAATATATATGGTTTTGGAATGGGGGGGGGGGGGGGGCGCTAAAAAGGTATTGCCCCCCGGGTGCGAGTTAAGCTCACTACGCCACTGTACTGAAGCATTTTAAAGTATTTTTTTTATGCGTTTTTTTTTAATGATTTAAATTCGTGAGCATTTTACATAATAGAATGTTTTTTTTTTAATTACGATTAACTAAAAAATATTTCTTTATATTTACAAAAAATGCAAAAAAAAACTCTATTATGAAAATTGTAATTTTTTTATATTTAAATAAAATAATTAAATAAAGTGGTGATCAAGTCAAAAATAAATTTCGTATTTATTTAAAAATTAACGGCCAAATAGTTCAGCATTTTTGCAAAAGATGGCAGGCTAGTCTAACAGCCGGCATTATCAGATCACTTATCTGCTTATATTTTTATGCTGTTATATATGATATGTAATATATAATAATATTTATAAACTATTCATTATTAAAAGATCAACGAAAATCAAACAAATATACAAAATATAGCACTACCATCCTGCTATCTGTTGGCAAATTCTCGAAATATTTGGGCTTTTTGGCTAACTTTTTAAGACCCCTAATGCCATCTTATCGTCAAAAAGATGAAAATAGCTTTGCCTACTGCAGCGCCTTAAAATTACGGCCAACAATCAAAAAATGTTTTTATAATATCGCGATCAACAGATGAGTGACTTATCAAAAGAGAGGATTTAGGCTATATACAAATATTTAATTATTGACTACCATCCTGACGACTGTTGGTTTGTACTGTTGTTGTGTTGTTTCTGTTGTATCCAAGGTATTGATCAAAGGGGCACGAATGTAGGGCGTAACTAAAAATCGCCTGCCAGCAATATCTATCTCATATTTAGCAGATGAATCGAGAATATAATCACTGGTGATAATCTGGTTGCTATGCTCTTCTACTGGCTTGTGAATAAATCCAAGACACACCAATTTATCAATGGTGAACCCGTAGCTATAAGTCAAAAACAAAAAAAAAAAAAAAACGTAAAAAGTTAGAAATGTTCATAAGATGACATGTTTATTTACCCAGCTGAGGTGACAGCGCCAACGTAGCTGTTGTTTCGATAAATGGGTTCTCCGCCCCAAGGCCAAACGTCATGGTCAGGCTCGATGTCCTTAAGAACGAACATCACAAGCCGTTTTGTCACTCCTTGGCTGCGCTGCTTCTCCAGCGACTCTCGGCCTAAAAAATATATATATGGACTCGGATAAATAAATATTTTGCTAAACCCTTCAAAGGAGATTAAATTAGGTGGCCAACAAAACAAACAGGTCACGGGCACTGACTTAATTAAATATCATAAATAAAGAATCAAATTAATTTATTTGAATTCAGCATGAAAAATATTTCTTGAATCTCATAACTTTCATTATTCTTGTGAAAGAAAAAAAAAGTTCATTTTTTTAGACCAGTGAGTGTACTGGTGTTTTTTCTTTGATGACGTTTTTGTCCATAATTTCGTTATTAATTAACAAATTTTCACGAATGAATGATTTTTGGAAAGCTATATTATATAAATATTTAAAGTTCAGGAAATCACAAATGAGCAACGCAGCTAGTCGTTTTTTCAATTTTTATTTAAATGCAAAGTGCCAGGGCCAACGTTTCGGTCGCATATAGGACCATCATCAGGGCTAAAATACAACAGACAAAATCAAAGATTGATCACAAATTCTTTCTAGTTGCACCATTATATAATTTATTACAATATTATATAAAACATTTACCCATTTATATAATATTGTAATAAATTATGAAATGGTGCAACTAGAAAGAATTTGTGATCAATCTTTGATTTTGTCTGTTGTATTTTAGCCCTGATGATGGTCCTATATGCGACCGAAACGTTGGCCCTGGCACTTTGCATTTAAATAAAAATTGAAAAACGACTAGCTTTGCTCATTTGTGATTTCCTGAAACTTAAATAAATGATATTATCAGCTATACACCTCAATTAAATTATATAAATATGTTTTTTGCATTCAGGGATGGAGAAAATTGTATTAGGGGTGTCCAAATTTAAAAAAAAAAACTTTAAAAAATTCCATTTTTCTAAACTTTTAGCCGTTTGCGGCACTCTAGACGTGACCTCCGATTGGACGGAAACTTAAAATTTATATGATTTCTAACTATCTGCATAATTTGACGGGGTGTCGCGTTAAAAAGATCCAAGTAATATAAAATTAGAGCCGCTTTAGAGCACATTTTCTATTAAAATCTTATTTTCTCTATAGCTCTAAAATCTGCCGTGATGGGGCGGGACTGATGGCATTTTTGGAATCAGCGCTACCCAAATACCGAGGAATAGCTCGGTCAACAAAATCACTGTTCTCCTGTGTAGTTGATAGCTTTGTTATGCATTTCTATGGATACTCAATTAAAATTTAAGAATCCAAGAGTCAACATCTCTGAATTCTTAAAATTGAAATATATTAAGTTGAAACGAATATGCATTAGAATGTGTATTGTAGTTGTATTGTGGAAGGTAGATATCATTCATATTGAATGTCCGTGGATCCCAGACGAGTGGGAAATGATCATGATCAGTGGTAAGACTCTTAACTCTCAAAGAGAGAGATTTTTGGGGCAAGAAATAATTGAATATTTTTGTTTTTTTTTTAGAATAAATCTCAACCTGTGAACCTTCATCTCATCTCCATTCCATGGCTCCATCTTCGTTTCGGCTCCTTTTATAAAATTTCTAGAACATCTTCATTTCCACCCTTTCTTTCGGCCTTTGACCTATCACCCGAACAAAATTCCTCATCACCACCCCCAAAAAACAAGACCATTGAAATATCAACTGAAATATTTACCCAAGAGTAATTCTAAATGGAAAGAAAAATGTTAACACCGAGTGACATCATTTTCTCCTAGTTTATAAATTTAAAGGTAAATAACAAAATGAAATCAAATATTCACAATAGCTAATAAATTCTTTTATTTTATGGATTTCGCTCTAGTTAAGTGATAAGCAAATAAACTTGCAGAGTTCAGTTTAGGCCTCTTCGCTCAGGGGCCCACATCTTGTGGGTACGTGGTTAGCGACCACGAGCTGCCCTAGCTGGGACTGGCAGTACTTCTGTTTTTTGCATGTCAGTCTCTCTTCCCTTCTATATTTTCAACAGGCGTCAGACCACGCGATGGGCCGGCCGTAAAAAAACCCACCCCGACCCAGCACCGCGGGAATAATCAGGCGAAGAAAGAAGAAGAAATTCAGTTTAGGCCTGTAATGATTCTGTGAACCCTCAAATAGATAGTTTAAAATTAATCCATTAAATCAACTTATCTTTCCTTATTCAAAATAAGAGAAAGTAAAAATAAGTTGTTTTTTTAAATTTGTTTTAAGGTCTTTTACGCCATTTAGACTCCGACCAGTGGCGTAACCAGGGGGGGGGGGGGGGGCGCGCCCCCCCCCCCCCCCCCCCGCGGCGCGGCGGGCCCGGCCCCCCCCCCCGCCCGCCCCGCTTTTTTTAATACCCCCCCCCCCCCCCCCCCCCCCCCCCCCCCGCCCCCCCGGCCGGGGCGGGGGGGCCGTGCAGGGCTCTAATCGGGGGCTCGGATCCCAGGCAGTCCGATGATTTTATTTAAGCCATTTGAATACCAAATGTCAAAGTCAAAGTCTTATATGGCCTAAGTTGCCGAAAAGACTGTGTGCATGTGTGTGTGAGTGTGAATGGGAAAAAAGTGTGTGTTAAAAAAAAACATGGGGAATGACTTCCCCGAGACTTTCTCGTATATTCTATTGGAATTACGTCTGTGTGTGTGTGTGAACACGATTGCTTAAAAACCAAAGCAGCTAGATAGATGAAATTTGGTATATGCTCCTTACACTAAAATTGTAGATTTCTATCAACTTTTGGAGTAAATACGTCACTTGGAAGTAGTACTTTACCTAATAAGTTTTTTCAGAAATTTCGAAATTTTCAATTTCTTTGTCATATTATGATAAAATACTCAATTTTAAAAAGTTTTTATTCTTTGATATTTTTCCGAAAACTGAATAGTTTTTGAAATAATCACAGAAGAAAACGACATTTTTCTTAAAAGCAAAGAAAAATAGAAAAATCAAAACAAAATCATACAGGTGTCATTAAAAAACATGTAAATATAAACAAATTCGCTGAGGAAATTACAGGATGCAAGAAATTTGCCCGCCCAAGGCGGGCAATTGCTCGCCGAAGGCGAGCAAGGGGTCAGGGGCGGAGCCCCCTGGAAAATCGGCGCCCTAGTTAAGCTCGCCCCCCCGCCCTCAAAGGCTGGTTACGCCGCTGACTCCGACCCTATTTATAACAAGAACATTGTTTATTTATTATATATATATATATATCATACGTGAACTATAATAATATCAAGTAGTGCTGAATAGGAATAGGTGGCCCCCGACAAACAAGACTGTTGGAACGCCTGCCGGGAGCCATCGATATAATTGTATCTAAACAAAATTTAAGTCAAATGACCTGAGAAGCCGATAATACACTAGGTAATATGTAATATATAATTTTTATTTACGCACCTATAAAAGGAATCTTTTTATTCAATCGCACCATGTAATCATTTCCGGCTTCGTAGGGAGTCACTAAACTGTTGAGCTCCTCTCCCCAAAAAGGAATAAATTTCTCAATTCGCATCCAGCGTTGGGTGAGGCATCCTACATCTCGGGCTCCAAAATCATGCCCAACCTAAAGAGGACAAGTCATATTTAAAAAAAAATAAAAATAAAAAAAAAAAGATTTAAACGAACCGTCATAAGCCGATCATAGACATGGAGAGCATATTCGGAGGGGACGTAAAGGCAATAGCCAGGCTCCCCTGTGTGGGTGAATGACATGATCTTAACTTCGGAGGCGTAGCCGATGTTGACCTTCTTACACGTCATTGGAGGAATATTCATATCTGAATTGCTGAGTTCGTTCATCAGGTCCCCTGACTTGGGCCCGACTACATTAATCACAGTGTACATTGACGTAACATCCTTGAGTGTTACCGAATTATCTTTTGGAAGTTGCCGGCGCATCCATTCGAAGATTCGCGTCTGCTGGATTGTCGGCGATACCATGAAATATCTAATGATTTGTATGATATTAATTTTATATCTAAATTATCAAGTACTCCCAATACACTTACTTGTTAGAGGTGATTCTCACGAGCATACAGTCATTCTCGTATCCCCCTTGTTCGTTCTGCATGCCCGTTTGAGAAACCACCCCAATTGGCATCTCAACGTTATTCGAGCAGAGCCTTTGCAGGTAATTCACCACCTCTAATTTGTTGGACTGAAAAAATTTTGTTTAATTTTATAAGCAATACATTTTATAATGATATGAAAATAATTTTTATACTCTGAGCGTCAAAAAAAACTAATACTTTGTTTCTTCTTAAGAAGACCTGTTCTACTCTATCTTAAGGTGGGATCACACCAACGGGCACAGTCAGAACAGGTCACGGTCAGATCACCGTCCAATCACGGGCAAGCAATTCACACAGCGCGGGCAGATTGCAGGCAGTCTGTCCCTATGAATCAGTCCGAACAGATACTGCCTATCTCCATCATTCACTATCATGAGCACTTGTCTGCTACAATGCCATTTAGAAAATTGACTCTATTAAAAATTGCTTTTATTTTAGAGGAGCAACAGAATATTAATAAATCGCGATCACAAAGACGCTTTTGGGTACATGATATAGCTAAATCAAGGAGGGAAGGAGAGTTTCTAAAACTATTTCCACATCTGGTTGACGATGAAACCAAGTTCTACCAATATTTCCGCATGTCACACTGTGATTTTAGAAACGGGCAGGGGCGGGCACAGTCCTGATCGCCGGGAAGGCACACCGCCGGTCTTGATCTGACTGTGCCCGTACCGTGTCCGCCAGTGAGAACACTCTCATTGAGATCCCGAGGCAGCAATCTTGACTTGACTTGACCTGATCTGACTGTGCCCGTTGGTGTGAACCCGGCTTTAATGATACTCTAATTTAATAAACATTTAATATGAAATATCTTATCCATTTCTAAGTAAATTTAACACAAATCCATATCATTTTAATAAATAATTACAATTTAAATAAAGCAAAGACAAAAATATCGAAATATTTAATTATATAAATATATATAATTAGATATTACTTCATGTACCCGAAATAAGATGTAAGGGGGTGCCGCCGGGAGTTGAACCACGGATCCACCGATTTGCCCTCAGTGTACCCTTTCCCGGCGGCACCCCCTTACATCTTTTTTCGGGTACATGAAGTAATATCTAATTATATAAATTTCCGTTTCGCGGCTTATCTACGCGATATATATAATATCTTAAATATTATATATAATTTCTTAAGAATAATTCTAACTAGTAGTTTATTTCTTGGACAGGTTTAACGGATGGTATATATATAATCAAAAAAATTATTAAAATTTTAATAATTTATTAGTTCTTGACAGATGCATTACTGTTTCGGCCCAACTCAACAGCCATCTTCAGTATATATACATACCATCCGTTAAACCTGTCCAAGAAATAAACTACTAGTTAGAATTATTCTTAATATAATTATTGGACTGCATCCACACTCTTTCATTTTATATAATTTCTTATTTATATACATATTTATATGTATAAATATAAATTTCCGTTTCGCGGCTCACATACGATTAACGCCAAATTTCTAAAATTTTAAAATAATCTTTCCATTTTAGTTTTTCTCTGTCTATTTTATTGTAAATTCTTATAAAAACAAATTTTTAATTAATATCCAACAAAACATATCGAGATTATGTTGATTTGTCAAAATAAAAATGGACATCTTCTTCTTTATTTTATTTAAATTGTATTAAATTGATAAAATTGCTTTGTATTTATGTTAAATATACTTTAAAAGGTATAAGATATTTAATAGTAAATGTTTCTTAAATTAGAATATCATTAAGATAGTTTAGAACAGGTCTTCTTAAGGAGAAACAAAATGTTACTTTTTTTTGACGCGCGGGAACAGACATACACACGTATAGACATGGGGAATTACTGTCAAAAATCTTATAAAAAGTCATCCCCCCACTCCCTGGCGAGGATTCTCTCTCTCGATCTCATCATTGTTCAAACATTTTTACAATAAACTTATATTTTCAATCTGCACATTTATTATTTAAATTACAACAACTCCCTTAGAGAAGGCAACCCACAACAGTATATAGGGGAAAAAAAGGTGGGGGAGGCGGTGTCCCGGCTAGTAAATTATAATTTATATAAATTACAAACATTTCTTACTTTGATTTCAATCTTGGAAAATGAGGACATGTCTAAAATTCCGACAGCCTCACGACATGCCAGATATTCTTCTTTCATATAATCAAAAAACTTTGGTTTATAAAAAGTCCCAGGAGGCATTTGCGGTAGAGGATCGCCAGCTTTAAATAAATTCAAAATAAATATTTTGTTTGTTTAGAAAATGATTAAATCAAGTATTTCCTTACATTTATAGGAGGCATCAAAATAGAGAGGTCGTTCATATCCCATTCGGACGCCAAAAATCGCTCCTCGATTTTCAAGAACGCTATATAAAGGTGAACATCGCAACTTTCGCGCCTCTTTGTACTCTGATTGATGAGGATAGAGGATCTGATAATGCCTGAAAACAAAGGAAAAAGTTTAAGAATTCTTATAAAATTAGATTAATTACTGTATCTAAGTAAAATAAAATCAAATATCTAAAATATTTTATATAATTTCTTATTTATGAAAGAAATATTTGCATTTTCTCCCCTTATTATTATAGAATGTGTTGATGTCTGTTGACTAGCCTGCCATCTTTTGCAAGAGTGCTGAACTATTTAGCCGTTAATTTTTAAATTAATACGAAATTTTTGACTTTGTCACCACTTCATTTAATATTATTGGGTTGGACATTAATGATTTTTTTATATTTTTAGATTTAAAAAAAATTACAATTTTCATAATAGAACGTTTTTTTTTGCATTTTCTATAAACATAAAAAAAAATATTTTTTAATTTATCGTAATTAAAAAAAAAAGCATTCTATTATGAAAAATGCTCACAAATATAAATCATTTAATAAAACTGCATAAAAAAATACTTTAAAATGCCTCACTTGTTTCGGATTAAAGATTCAATGTGCCCTCCTGGAGTCCCTTAAAGATCCTGGCCGATATCAATAAAATTTCGAGACAATACTATGCCTAAGCCATAAGGAAAGCTTATGAGAATTAAGATTCTATAAATATTAATATACAGAGCACCCGAGATAAAGAAAAATTTTTATTTAAATAATTGACACTCGTACCTTCCAACAACTTCTCTGGTCCGTTGCTGTAAATATTTCCGATTATTATGCATATCAATAAATCTCTGGACGTTAAATCGCAAAAGTTCGGTGGTGCATCGTTTGTGGACAATCCATTCAGCGAGAGCATGGCCGATTCCACCTGCACCCTGCACCGAATTCCCGTTCATTCCGACTGCTACGAAATAATTGTCCACCTGAGAAAGAAACAAAAGAAAATGATTGATCATTATCATTTATATAAATGAAAAAAAACGAATCTTGTCAATTGGACATTTGAAAAGAAGGAGATTTCCAACTTACTTCGGGGGTTTCGCCAAGAATCCATCGTCCATCTGGAGTGAAAGTGTCAGGCGAGTTAGTTAATACTGGATGGACATTTTCTAAAATTGGAAACCGACGAACAGCCCTCTCCCAAAATGGTCCTGCAATATTAATTAATTTGTTAGTAAAAACATTCAGTTGTTGGGGAAAACAAGAGAACCTACGAAAATGGGGCCAGTCCTGAGGCAAATGTTGCCTCCAATCCTCTGGGATGATATGATCGGCATCCCCTGACATTGATGGGAAGGCAGGTTTGGCGTGAGGCTCAAAGGCTCCTATCATGAAACCGCTGCCATCTGACGCCATTGATGACCATTCCCTTGCATAAATACTAGCGTCATAATCATGAACGCAAGGAGTCCAGGGATCGAGGCCCAAAGGCGGTGTGGTCACGTAGAAATGCTCAGCAGGCATCGTAGGTACGCGGACACTCGGCGAACATTTCAAGCCCAAATCTCGCGCCCACTGCAATTAAATCATTTTAGATAAGAAATTTTAAAAAATCATCAAAGGAAAAATTTAAAGAATATTTTATATTAAAAAATATAAATACTGTATAACTGCTTATTCTGCAGTCGTTTTCAAGTACTGTGCACGTGCTCCGACTCATGGGAACTAACTTCTAAGGGACTGTTATGTGCATTTTATATACAACGACGTCAGCGCAATCTACACTCATTCCCATTAAGTTAGCCACAATCATCAAAGCAAGTGTTTACATAAAAAACATAATAAGTTTTTTGAATTTGATTTTTTAACAAAGAAGGTACCAACTATTATTTAATTATTCCAATAGTATTTATAATACAATAATCAAATCTTAATATCTAATTAACATTTTTCTCATTTAGTATGATCTCACAATAAGTTTAAAAAATACCATTTACCATTCCAGCGCAATTGACGAAATATTCACAGACAACTTTTCCTAGGCTTGTTTCCACACCATGGATTCGTCCATTTTCAGTAAGGACTCGTAGAACGCGACAATTTTCTATATATTTGGCGTTTCCTTCTTTGGCTAAATTTGCGAGTGCAGAGCATAAGTCTCCAGGGCGAACAACGGCATCCTCTGGGATCCAAATTGCACCCTCTAAATCGTAGGTGTTCATGTAAGGATGAAAATTCTTCAGGTCATTATTTGAAATTTCCTTTAGAAACAAAATCAAAATTGGATTTTAAAATAAAACAGCCGGTGTATGCTTTATAGTCTAAGGATTATTTATATAGTTTTCACGTTCATTTAAATTTAAAAGTAAAATAAAAGAAAGAAACAATCTCTTTCTTTGTTCATTCTCACCTCACAGTGCAATCCTGTTGCTCTATGGTAGGCCATTCTTCTTTTAAGAGCAATCATTCTGTCTTTAGTCTGAGCTAAGCATAAACTCCCACTTTGCTTAAACCCTAAAATATAAATAAATTTATTAAAATAATAAATCCCAAACGTAACCCTCCGCTTTCAGCGGTTCTTCGCGTCTGCCAGGCCAGGTGGCTCGGTCCACTGGTCTCGGGCAGTCGGTTCTTCCCTTAAAGCCCGAGAAGTCGTCAGGGAAGAAAAGCCCACTAGCTAGGCGCAAGTCGGACTTAGCGTCTAGTATATATATATATAATTTATAATATTAAAATTTTTTTCACCCACCAATATCATATCCTGATTCTTGGAGTTGTTTATATAGTTTAATACTGTACATTATTAAATTTCTATCAGCGATTGGTTTAAAAAGACCCAAATTTCCAGAACCAAATCTTGATGTGCCACTTCCGATTCTAAAAAAAAAAAGAAAAAAAAGAGGAAAATATTAATTTATATTTATGGTGAATTGACACCGTAAATAAAAAAAAATACATTAGAGCCGTGCCTCTTAAAGGCCATAGAAATCTTTTTAATTTAATTAAAAATAAAAATATAAAAAATTAAATTATCATCCCTACTTGAAATATTCATCACATTTTGGAAAAAATTTTATATAGATTGTCCTATTCTAAAAAAAAAATTCTGTCGGGTTGGGTACAAAATGATTTTTTCTTTTCCATGAGAAAAAAGGTTTAAATAGAGGGTCTCTACTTCCTCCTCGGAAAATTTTTGGAATTAAAAAATAAAAATGGAATTAGCACCTCATCCCCTCTCCCTCTTCCTAATTTAAACATCCAGAAAAAAGTGTTAAAAAGCTAAACGGATTCTTTATAAATTTGCTCTCATGTTTAATTGCTCTTAAGTAAATAGTATAATAAGGCGATAATGCAAAAGGATTTAACACAAGATTTTAATCTGATTTGAAGGTAGTTCTCTCAGTAATTCCTGAAACTGGTATCAATTTTAGGATAATCCGAAGAAAGCTGGTGTAACTCTAATATGTCAATCTTTGATTTTGAATAGAAAATTGAGGTAATTTAATTACTGATTAAGATAGGGGGCAGCCTGGTGGATATCTCAAAGAAAATTCATCCTTCTCACTAATTTAATTACAAAAAAGCCTCTAATCCTGACTGTTTTTGTATAATCTATAATAAATATAAACAGAAAAACTACCTATCCTGCTCAAGAACAACGATATCAGTCCAGCCATTGAGGATGAGATGATAGGCGACTGAATTGGCCACTGTGCCAGCTCCACAGATGACAACCCTCGCTTGTGAGGGAAGATTCATATTGGCCCCGTACGAGTTGTAGGCTCGATGTAAGTGTTTCCATTTGCCTTTGCCTTTGCCTCCCTCGTGACTCAGGCTCTTGAGAAAAGGTTCCAAACACTGCCATTTCGTGCTGAGTATCATCCTCGTCTCCTTACCTTCTCTTCAGTTTCCATAAACTAGAAACATGGAAAACAATACGGGTTGTGTAATAATGTAATAAATAGAAGAGTAAAAATAACAGGGCAGAAATAAATCCTTGACCTTCTTATTTACCTTTAAATAAACAAACATTTGGATAGGGGATATACATTTTTTATATTATCAAGGAGATAAGATAAAAATATTATCTTACTACTAATATTTATAATTCTTTAACGTATTCATTGATGTCAAATTTTTAATTTTTTGGACAAAGCAAAAGCAAAAAGCTTGATTAACAATTGGCAAACATTAATGTCAAGAAAACATTTGTAAATTTCGTTATATATATGGAATGTTACAGAAAAACTTTATTTTTAAACGATAGAATTAAGAGGCGGGGATATTTTAAGACAAAAAAGGTGATTAAATAAAAATTTTAGCTTAAATTTTTATAGTAAAATAAAGAAGTATCTAAGAAATTTTATTACTTATTACTTTAAGAAAAAAAATAAAATTTTTGCCGGCTTATATGTTACTGTCAGATTACAATATTATTGACGAACAAGGTAAACAAAAAATATTTTATAAAAAGAAAATAAAGTTAATTTTAATTGATAAAATGCTTCAAATTGATCAGTTCAAGGTAAAAAAAATAAAAACGTGCAAAAATAGATTGGCATTAACAAATGCGCAGTGAGGTTAAGGAAATATATACTCAATATATATATACATAATATACTGTTAAATATTGGATAATTAAATACCTTATTTTCATAGATGAAAGACGACGAATCCTGGCGCCAGTTAATTGAATGAATGACAAAAATAGAGAGAGAGAGGCACTGGCGTCGGCAATTAACGCTATTCCATGGTCAAGGCGAAGGCGATGAGTGGAGTAGAGCAGGGAGTGAGCAAATGGCAAATGAAAGGTTATGGCTGTCAGCGCACGAGGGCCATGACATGGTCAATGCGAATTTGCTAAATAGTGACTGCTGATTGGCTGAGCAGAGCACGTGAGGTCAGGGCTTCAGCCAATCAAAGATGAGAAATCTCTGTAACAAGCACGTGCACACGTGCTTTATTCACACATACCACAAAGACGTCATTCGACAAAAACGATTACATTCATTAATCATTTGGATTTTAAGACTTTAAGGTAAAAATCATCATCCCATATCACATGCTGTCATCTCAGCAATCAATTTTAAATTGAAAAAAAAGCATTTACCAACAAATTTATTTGTCATTTAATATTTAATCGATTTCAACAATGAAGCACCATTGTAACATAATATTGTTAAATAGAAAATGTTTATGAATTTGCAAGTTAGGGAGTAACTATACCTTAAAAACATCGGTTTACTTGTCTTGAGTCTTTCTCACGGATAAAAATGACCCCGGCGTTTCAACCGCGACAGAAACATCGAATTTCACATGGCCAGGTCATTATATATCCAGCTCATATTTCAAATGTTATTTCTAATTAATTTAAGAGCTACCCAACCAACTCAGATTCTGAATGAAAAACAAAAAATCCTTTCTTTTTAGATGGGTACAGAAAATATTATTTTTTATGAGTTCTTTTTTTTGGGTTTTCATTTAAAAATGTTAATGTAGCTCCTACATTTGAAAATTCTTTGTGGGAGTGATTTGTTCCCTGGTGACTGACTACATACCACACTACTTTCTAGGTACATCAGTAAAATTCTTCGCCGATTTGATTCAAAAACTTATTTTTGCGTATCAGGGATGTACCTAACTTAAATATTTGATCGCATTACTTTGACTCTATATATTAATGTATATAGGTAAGAGAAAGCAAAAAATTCAACAATTAAATTCAAAGAATATAAATCCTCAGTACAACTCTGGACATTCAAAAATCAAATTTCCCGCGTTCACTTCACAAAACTTTTATTGTTAAATTTGTTAATTCTTTAGCAAAAATCTATACATTTAGTTTCTAAGCAAACTAACAATTATAAAAATAAAAATCATATGATTTAAGTTTTATGATTTAATGTCTAATTGATTGTTGAAATGACAATTTTTGTCTGTTGGCTGAGTGTCGGCTGCCGGCGAGCCAAGAGCTGAGTTCAGCCAGAGATGAAATATTTCCCCCTGCTCTACTATAATAAAATATCATCTGCTGCTCACTTCTTTTTCATTTGCATTTGCAGTTTCACCAGAACGACTCATTAACATCTTTTGACAAGCAAACTTGTAAGGGACATTCAACCAACATGACCACTTGGAGAGACGGGGTAAACGAAATCATCTTCAATTTATGTTTATTTATTTTTTTACGTCTTATCTCTTTGGTATCAGTTTACATCCAAGCAAATTTTATTGATTGAATGCAATTTCTAAAGGATAGAAATAATTTTCTGATTCATCATTTTGTTTATATGTCATTTATTTATAAAATCTTCAAAACTTGCCAACTTTTATTTTCTCCTAATAAATAAAAAGTCTTCCGAGTAAAAGTTCATATTACCTAGGCTAATCGAAAGAACATTTCACCTTTTTCGATGGTTATTTTAATTCAATGTCTTCCCTCTCATCCCCTTTCCACTCACCAAAAAGAAAATTGATTTGATATATTTCTAAATCTATTTTTATTTCATAGATAATTTCCATCCATTCTGAAATTTCATCATCAAGGACAGAGGACAGAATTAAATTCCTTTCCCCCTCTCTTATTTAAATGTGTCATTTTTTTTTTTTTTTTTGTTTCTAAAAATATCCAAAAATTTAGATCAGAGACTTCCTGTTTTGACCTTTCATAAAAATATTCAAACTATTTTTGTTTTTTTGTTTTTAAAGTTGTGGAGTCAAATTTATCTAAATTATTACAAAGTATGAGCGAATAGGAAAAAAAAAAAAATTTAAATAAGATAAAGACGGGAGATCAGAATGAAAATTGAGGAAAGTGGATCCCAAAAAATTTAAAAAGGAAAAAATAGTTTAAATTCGTGAAAATATCGCTCCACCAAAAAACATGTTTTGATACACCCAAAACATGGGGGGGGGGGTGGATTGGATTTGAATTTTATGGGGTATTGCTCCTTCTCGGCCCACACCTCTCGGCAGTACCTGGGTTACCCAGCCGTAGTGTCCTCATTTTTAAGGCACTTAGGCCACCTCAAATTAGGTCCTTTGTGCCTATGGGATGAAATTTCCTTCCACTTTCCTACACTAAGAGGAGACTTCCGCAATGTTTGAATTATTTGCGGCAAGCTGAATTCAAAACCGAGTTCTGTTGAGACTTCAGATCCGTAATCCACAGCTTAGCCACTTGCCTACTCATGGGAGGTGGATATCATTCAAAATTTTTTAAGAGATTGACAAATCTTGTGTGCCCAAGATCCATGGCGGAGGAGGGAGAGAAACGAAAATTGTCCTAGTCGGGCTTTTTCCCTCCCTTTCCAGAGACCCTTCCTTCCCTATAATTCTTTCCCTTCATTTTTAACGGATAAATGAGGGCAATAGGCTAAACATTTCTATGAAATGAGTATACAAAGTATTTTAGCATTTCAATATTCAATTTAAATAAATTTTAATTGAAAAATAATAAAAATTCTTTATACAGATCAATACTCCACCATCTGTGGAATTTTCCCATTATAGTGAGGTGATGGCTGTACAATTGACAAATATGAGTAGGATGGCATTCAGGAAAGAAATCAGACAAAAATTTAATCAATTTATCCAATTTTTTATTTCGATGTCGACGTTTCGCATCCTTCATCAGGACCTATGATCATCATACATGTTTTGTCACAATGATCATAGGTCCTGAGAAAGGACGCGAAACGTCGACAATCGAAATAAAAAATTGGATAAAGATTGATTAAATTTTTATCCTATTTCTTTCCTTTGTTTACCCATTATTATTATTATTATTATTATTGTCTTTTAATTACAAATTCATTGTTAAATAATATTTTATTATTGTAGTATTATGATAAAGATGGAGCTACCCGATGCGTTAAACGTTGGATCCAACATTGGATTCAACGTTTGAATCAGATGATTCGGCAATTGTTTAAGGCAAGTGTTCTGCTACACGGTGTGGCGAATGTTTGATCCGATTATATAAAGCCAAGCAACTACACGATACTACAAATATCATTCATCGACGTTGGTCTCTTGATAGTTTGTCGCTAAAACGACGAACTTTCAATTGGAAGTTCGGTAATATGATGCGACAAACTTAGCATGCGTCCAACTTTTGAAGGTATTTGACGCATCGTGTTGCCGAACTTTTAACAACGAGCTTCCTTCTTTTTATCAAATATTTTGGAAATTCTTACTTTAATGATGGATTGTAAATATTTTCCTTTCTTCCTATTCTCTTTTTTGTTTTCATTTAGTCGTAGTTTTTAATTTTTTATTTTACTTTTTACTATTACTAAATTTACACATTAATTTTTTTTTTTTTAGCATCCATTGTCTTATCTACGAAACGACGGCGAGCAAACAACTACCCTCAATCAACTCATTCAAGTTCTACATACAACATCCAGAGTTGTTTTGTATCCATGCCAATATCCGAAATTCGATATTGATATGGATGAAGTTTATACGGACGTTTATATCGGCGACGCGTAAGTTCTTCTCCTTCAAGATTCAGAGGAAAGGGGAGATTTAATTGAATTTCAAATTGTAGAGGAGCTGCTCGAGATAAAACGGCACTGAAACGTTACGGGATCACTCATGTCCTGAACACAGCTGAAGGCAATCGATTTGGAATGGTGAACACAAGCCAAGGCTTCTACCAGGACTCGGGCATTAAGTATATGGGCCTTAAATTGATTGATATACCAAGCACTAACATTGGAGTCCACTTCCATGATGCAGCCAATTTTATCGATGAAGCATTGTCTACTGGAGGTAAATTTATTATACATACATCCCTTGTATTGGCCAAAAAATTGGTAAACGGCGAGGGTTCGGATCCCAGTCAGTCATTTGGGCAATAATTGGTATCACCGAATACCGGGATACCTAAATTAAACAAGCATTAAAGGCATTTTATGCAGAATCTTGATGATATTTTTGTAGTTCTCCGTCCGATATAAACAAAATATTATTTAGAGAAATCCAGGTTCGATTTTTTAAAAGAGCAAAAGTTCTTAAGGGGTTGGGGGGAACTTTAACAAAAAATATTATTAGGAATTTTTAATGTTTTTTTAATGAATTAATTATTGAGATGTTGGGAAATTTTTTTTTTAAAAAAATTTAAAAAAAAAAAAATTAAAAGTATTATGTAAAGATCAATGAAAATCAACAAATGATTAAATATTATTAGTAATTTGAATCTCTTGGAATTTTGAATTATGATGGGGTTTTAATGACAATAGATTTAGGGGAAAAAATGGAAGATGTCCTGCCTAAGTTTAAATTAAATAATTAAAAAAGGGGAGAAGAAGAAGATTGGACGGGAGCCTTCCCAAGCAAGTGATACAACACTTGCAGTTTCGGTGGCATAGTTTGCTGTGAAATAGTTTTGTATAGGTGCACACATTGTTACGATACAAATTAATATGAACATGTTTAAACATGAAAATAACATACCTTCTTCTGTCCTCGCCATTATTATTCCCGCGGTGCGGGGTCGGCGGACCTTACTCTCCCCCTCCACTCCTTCCTATCCAATGCTGTTGTCTCCGACAGGCCAAGCTCGGTCCCGATGAAGCCAAGTCATCCTAGGTGCTCCTATCCTCTGCGTTGTCGTCCGAGGAGCCCCATATCGTATGCCGTCCTCGCTACGCCAGGGAGAGGGGGTAAAGGGGGTAATTACACCCACCCCGAGATAAATATCTTTCTTGGAATTATCATATCATAATTTGAGTTAAAGAAAAGATTTTTATTTTAAGTTAGGAAAAATGCCAATAAATTTCTTCCTTTTCTGTGCCATTTTTGATTGTTCAGTTTCTTTTATTATATCATCTTTAAAAAAAAAAAGAATCGATTCCTGGTGTCAGGCATTTTTGCTATGTTTACCTTATCTGTTCTTATAACAAGTAGCTACAACTCTAAAAATACTATTTAAATTGGATTCTTTGGATCGTTGTTTCATTGTAACAATCTGTGTTTGTTTCGTCCCCTCTCTCTCTACCGTTTCTCACTCATCTTGTAATCTTCTAGGCAAAGTATTAGTCCATTGTCTTATGGGCGTTTCCCGATCAAGTACTTGCGTTCTCGCTTTTCTGATGCTCAAACGAGGAATGTCAGCAAGTCAGGCGATCGAAAAAGTGCGAAAGCATCGCGAGGTGCGACCCAACGACGGCTTCCTTGAACAACTCGCTTCTCTTGATAATAAATTACGACGAGAACGACTGAGACAGGGCACAGGACCCATTCCAAGCGAACGTTAACGTTCACTTTCCATACACAACTAATGGCCTAATTTGAAAAAAAAAGGGACAAAAAATTTCGGCTCTCTTCTCTCTCTTTAACTTTTTTTACTGGAGTGTTTTGTTTTTATTTTAACCTTTCTTATTAAAAGGTATATTTAGAGGAATTTTTATTTTTGCTATCAATGTTGACTGATTAGGGTGATTAGAAGAAATAATTCAAAGTTTATAAAATTATTTTCCTGCTTCGTGTCATATGTGACTTGAAAATTCATTTCTGGTAAGAGTTTATCTTACAAATGGTGCTTGGGGTTGGGGTTCGTTTCTAAAAATTTATTTCTATTGAATTGCTCACCAATCGATATAAATAAATAAACATTAATATCGAAAGCACTGGATAAGGCTCTTTAGAGATGAATATTCGCAGTCGCCATTTTGGATCCAATTTTCGAACTGTCGCCCTGTATGGAGCTTAAAAAGTAAATGATTTTTTTTTTTCCAAGTGTGCAAGGAATTGTCATTAAATTACCACATATTTTGTTTACGTAGAATATTTACGTACCAAAGAACATGTTTGAAAATTTTTATACATCAAATGAAAATTTAGTCAGTGGCGTCATTGGGGGGTAGGGGGCATTTGCCCTCCCACCCCCAAGAGCTCGGATTTTTATAAAATTTTATATTATTCTAAATAAAATACTCCAAAATATGAGTATACAAACTGTACAAAATTAAACAATTAATTAAATTAAATATGTTTTGGCCAAATTTGAGTACCCATTTGTAAGTAAATTTTAAGAAAAAAAAAATGTTTGCCCCCCCCCCAAGAAAAAGTTGAAATGACGCCACTGAATTTAGTACAGCTTTAGAATTTAGGATTATATTTTAAATTTTTTAAACGAAAGGTAATTATTACAAACTTCTTTAAAATATTTTTTATAACACCATAAAATGATTTTTTTTTTTACAAATAATTGAGAGAAACAATATAATGACTTTTTGCTATACACTGTTCCTGATGTCATTTGGACTCAAAATGGCGGCTGCGAATACCCATCTCTTGAGAGTACTACGGGACGTCTTAGGCTGGTTGCACACACACCGATTTCTGGACGGCCGATATTTTATCGGTAGCAGGTGCTTGCAGACTCACCGGATTTTTACCGGTCAAACAATCAGTTGCTTAAGTTAAAACGTGGTAACTACAATTTCACTGAGCAGTCGAGACTGGAATGGTCGGTGAAAAATCGGTGAGTGTGCAAGCGGGTATTTAGTCACGTACGCCACTAATTCCGGGCACTGCCAGCGATACAGTGGCAGTGGCCGGCTGCTGACCGGTATTTTACCGGCTTCGATCACCGGTTGGCGTGTGTGCCATGTCCCGTTCCCACATGTGGTTCACTATTGGAATTTGGACGACCGGCATAAAATCGGCCGTCCAAAATCGGTGTGTGTGCAGCCTTACCTTCCCCCTTCAATGAATATAAGAACAAAAATAATTTGCTCTTAACAATGGGCTTGTAGTTTATTGTTTAATGGAATGGGTTTGGTTATGTACGGTATTTAAATTAATAATACCTTGTCCAAGAAAGAAATTAGAAGCTCATTGTTAATATTATTTGATTTATATTTTATTCAGAGAGTTTCCTCTCAGCCGTACTGTACAAATTTTCAAGAAGATTTTTACTTTTTTTTTCTTATTAGAATTTGATAGTCATATATTATAAGCACTATAGTGCAAATATTAAAACTTTTTCTTCTATTCCTTGAAATCATTCCTATTTGTTTTTTGATAATAAATTTTCACTCTAAATGGATACTTGATCGTGTGGGTGGACAGCTAGGGCTACTGGCACATGTGTAGCTACCTTAGGAAAAGTATTGAGATTACTATTTTACATTTTTAAGCTTTTGATTTATAATTGGAAATTGTTTTTTTTTTTTTATAAGTGATGTAATAATGATATCTATTTAAAGGTTTACAACATTCAACTCTTTTTGTCAAAATGACAATTTTATTACAAATACCAATATGGGAAGATATTTAAAAGAGGTCTTAACTCAATTTTGTGACGTTCTTCCAAAAAGAGAGCCGGAATTTTTTTTTCTTTTTTAAGACAAAAATGAAACAAAATTCTCAGATCTCCATTTTTTTGTATTTTAATTATTTTTTAAAACTAGTCGCTAGTTTAAAACAAATAAAATCTATTATTATATTGATATTAAAAAAAAAAAGACTTAGAATTTGATTTGAAAGAATTTTTACAAATTTAACAACTTCATCACCTATTTTTTTTTTTTTTTTTAATTAGACTTAAAGTCAATATTTTAAGATTCCTAAAAAAAAAAAATTCCTAATAATATAATTATCTGGATAGAGATTTCTATAATTCTCTTTAATATTTTTTTTACTTCTTGTATATAAGAATAGAGGAGAATGAAAAGAAAGACAGAAAAGTCCGTTGTGTTTATAAGAGTTTGCCCTTTACACAATCTCTATCAATAAAATTATATTTTTTTAATAATATTATCCCCCCTCATCTTTCCCCTTTTGTTTTTTTTAACTTGGAAAATATTTTTTTTTTTTAATTTCGTGAATTTTTCATTTAATCTAACAAAAAGTAGGTTTCTAAAGAAAGAAATTTAAAATTATTTTTGCTCTCTTTTTATTTTATTTTAATTTTTAGGCTAAAAACATATCAAAAAAAAAGAGAGCGCGCAAGTAAAAACTGTTCCATATAAAATTTATTTTGCTTTGACATTTTTTTTTTTTTTTTTTTAATTTTATATTGAACATTTGTGCCTCAAAATTGGTTACATGTTTGAGTCTAAAAGTATATATGTCGTAGACAGATCGTGAAATTAGACAGTTCATGAACTGTCTAGACATTTCATGAACTGCAGCCAGATCGTGTAATGGTCAAACATTTACATGATCTGGCTAAAAATTTTAGACAGTTCATGAAATGCAATTGGGCCTTAGACAGATCGTGTAATGCTCGAGAATTACAGGAAATGTCTAAATTTTTTAGACAGTTCATGAACTGCCTAACAGCAGTTTTGCCGATCGTGTACTGTTTGTAATTTAATGCAATAAATCTAAAAAAAAATTTTTATTTTTTGGAAAATCAAAAAAAAGAGCTTCTCTAAGTTGTAGACATTTTAAATAGCTTTAATTAAAAAAAAATTGAGGTAGATAGCTTCAAATTTGTGGCCGCTGGAATCTCCCAAAATTAGAACCCCGAGACGCGCACCTTAACTCAAGATTTACAAAGTGAGGAAGATTTGGAAAATTTAGTAATCGATAATAATAATAATATTGAAAAAAAATTGACTTTTTTCGAGATCTTTATTTGCTTTACAAACAGTACACGATCGGCAAAACTGCTGTTAGGCAGTTCATGAACTGCCTAAAAAATTTAGACATTTCATGTAATTCTTGAGCATTACACGATCTGTCTAAGGCCCAATTGCATTTCATGAACTGTCTAAAATTTTTAGCCAGATCATGTAACTGTTTGACCATTACACGATCTGGCTGCAGTTCATGAAATGTCTAGACAGTTCATGAACTGTCTAATTTCACGATCTGTCTACAACATATATAATTTTATTTTTCTAAATAAGAAAAGACTGGATTGAGCCAAATCAAAAGTTAGAGACGAGTTTTCCCCAGTGAAGTTAGGAATTAAAGCTTAATCCAAAAGCAATCATTTCCGCCTCTTGTATTTCACCTTCCGATTTATAAAATTTATTCAAAACTTAGTTTGTTCTTGTTGATAATGTTTCGTAAGCCTATCAAACACTTTTCTGGACAAATAAATAGTCTCTTGTTAGCCGTGAAGAAGTACGCGAAACAAAAATATTCCAACTCAAATTAACTATTGGAGAATTATTATTATTATGAGAGTTTTTAATTATGGACCACATTTTGTTATTAATTATTTATTAAAAAATATAAATACTGTACAACTTTTCGACTGCTTATTCTGCAGTCAAAAAACCTATTTTAACATCACTTGCTTTGATGATTGTGTCTAACTTCATGGGAATGAGCGTAGATGGCGCTGAAGTACTTGTTTAACTTGATAGAAATGACTGTAGATGGCGATGACGTCGTCCTATATAAAAGGAGCAATGTACAGTCTAAACGTTTTAATAAATAATTAATACAAAATGTGGTCTATAATTAAAAACTCCCATAATAATAATAATAATAAAAGAAACCATAAATGGTTTGCGATTTTTTTAATTCTAACGCACATAGGTCTGAGATAAAATTTCAATTTCTGTGTGCCAGCCTTAAAAGATCTTTTCTTGTTAGCGCGACAAGACAATTTTTTCATTCAAATCTTCAAAAAGTTAAAACATCCGAGTTATTTCTTTATTAAAAGAGATAATAATTCGTTGATTAGAACAGACTCAAATGTGTTTCCTCCGTCATTTAAAAAAAAGAAGCGAATTTAGAGACAAATTTCTTTATAACTCTTTGTCCTCAAATTTTGGTCTAATAAATAAATATAAAATACATCGATTTTTTAAAAACTAGATAATCATTCAATAGAAAAGAAAAGAACGAAATTCTATACTACACTGCCTTATATAAAAAAAAAGCAATTTTTATGTTTGAACCAATTCTATTTTTGCAAAAACTGAGTGAGAAAAAAAAAATTGTTAGATTTTATATATAATTTTCACGAAAAAAAAAAAAAAAGATGAAGAAACAAAATCTGTTAAAATAAGAATTTGTGGAAGACAATATATATCAATGTATATATATATGTTGGAGAAAAAAAAATGTATAAACCATTGAAGAATAAATAAATATATATAATTTTTCTCATTTAGAAATTTTCTCAGTTTAGTGAATTCGCATTTTAACTTTGCAATTCTATTTCTTCCAAAAAAAAAAAAAAAATTTGAAGACTGAATAAAAGAAGTTTGAGAGAAAGCTTCTAAGTGGAAATTTGATATAGTTTTTTAATATTATAATAATAGCACAATTATTGTTATATTTATAGAGTCTATTAGGGTTGAATTGCAAAGAAATGGAAAAGAACTTGCTGTACATAAGAATCCTTCTAATATTTGATTTGATTGGAAACAGCCCAAGCGCCCTTTAATTATTTGTAGAAAAGAAATGACATTTTTGGTCAATTCAACCCTAGAAATATTATTATACTGCATGTAGATACGATTGATAAAGATGCTGGATATTATAAATATAATATATATCAGGAAGGGGATGCAAGGCAGCCTTAAATAAAGACCCAAGAGATAAAAGATGTAGATCTCGGATTCTATTCAAATGGGCAAGGAAGCAATATAAACCTCACATTTAATTTTAAGGCTGCTCTGTATTCGTTTTAAGATAAATTATTATCATCTTCTTGTTTTCATTTATATAACTATTAAAAGGAAAATAACTAGATAATTATAAATTTCCTAAAGGGCTCAGTTTCTATTTTAATTTTCAAATTGAATATTTTTAAAAGATTTTTGATTTTAAATAAAATTAAAACCGAGCTTCTGATATATATATAAGCTACATTAAACAACATATATACTATCCAAAATTCAATGTTTTTTTAAATGTAAAGTCTGATGCCTGATGAATCTAAAACACTATTTTAGCAAAAGAAAATAATTTACTTTTTTTTTTTTTAATATTAATCTATTCTTAATTCCCAATATTTTGTGATTTATTTATTTCATTTTATAAAGTTCCCGTTCAACTCTTTTCAAAATAGTATTATTATTAGAAGCTTTTGTAGATGAAAAAAAAAAGAAATAATATTCTAAAACAAATATCGTCCCTTAGATAAGAAAAAAATTCGTAGATAATGAAAAAGCTATGTATATATATATATATATTTAGGTTAGAAAGAAATAAAACAAATGAATTTATATCTTTTCATTTTTAAATAATAATTATTATACATGATTTACATTTTACAATATCTACAAAAAAATATACACTGACAATAGAAGAAATAATCAATATTGAAATTTTTTTTTTTATATTTATTTTTTGTACAATACACGTTTATTCCTTTTTTAGATCTTTTATATAAAATATTTTACATGCTTTTTTTAAGCTTTTAAGGATATTTCTTTTTTTTTTTTTTTTTTACTTCTAACAATTTGATGATCATCCTTCTATTTCAAAGAGAATCAGAGTCGGATAATCGGACTAGTTTTGAAATTTTAAATTAATAAATGCATTCGATTATATAAGATTAGGATTATGTTATCGACAAAATGCATTGATCGAGGGTTTTATTTTCTTATTATTTAGAAGAAGATTTCCACCCTCGTCTTATATATCACTTAATCTCTGCCTCTGTTCAATTTCAAATATAAGACTAAAAATAATTCATTCCTAACATTCTAAAAAAATTATTAAAATGAAATATGTTTTTATAAAATATACATAATGCCGATAACATTTATTTTATAATTAAAAAAAAAACAAAAAACTTTGTTTTAATATTCGACTCTGATTAAGAATAAAGAAAAATTTATGAATTTTTTCTTTTTATAAAGTAGATATATATAAAAGAGAATAATATTTCCCTATATAATTGAGATTGTTTTTATTTTTTGGCTTCAAAGTTATTCACATTAATTTTTTTTTTCTTATTTTTTTTTTTTTTACATACTATAATTGTTTTTCTTTTAAAATATTTAACAGACTTTTTAAACATATATATATATAATATATATAACTCTATCTGTATTTTGGAAGATTAAAAGTTTATCAATAATAATAATAATAATAATTAAAAGTTAATCATCTTAAAAGAAATCAGATAAAACAAAAAAAATGATAGAAACTTTTATTCCTCGAAGATACAGATATATTATTAGATCTCTTATATACACGCAAATAACTTGTACTTTTGAGTAAATAAATAAATATATATCCCGGATGAAGTGATTAATAAGATTGCAATTTTGTCTATTTTGGATTATTGGGTTGTTCGATAATTAGGAGTTTTTTTTCTCATAGCTTTAAACTATCTTCAGTAAAACCTGAGCGTCCTTAGTAAACAATGAGTTGGTTAAAAATTAAGTTGAAAATGGACATTCGGCATATTTTATTGTTTTACTTCCGAAAGGGCAAAAATGCTGAGCAAGCTTGGAAGAAATTGTGTAAGTTTATGGTGAGGGCTGCCTTACTGTATGTACGCCAGTTTCAGCGTTGGTTTGCTCGCTTTCGTCCGGGAAATTTTAATGTGCAAGTTGCACCATATACTGGTCGGGCAACCACTACTGATGACGACAAAATAAAGGCGTTAATCGAAAATAACCGGCGTATGACAATTCGAGAGATAGCAGAGAAGCTCAACATATCGAATTCATTCTTTTACTTGCACTTACAACAGCTTGGTTACGTAAACAAACTGGATGTTTGGGTTCTTCATGAATTAAGGGAAATCCACCTCACCAAACGCGACTCTTTGATGAATCGTAACCAAAACGACCCATTTCTAAAAAGAATCATAACGGGTGATGAAAAATGGATTGTTTTCGATAACGTAATCAGAAAACGATCATAGTCCAAGCAAGATGAGCCCCACAATCAACATCCAAAGCCAAAAGATTATGCTTTCTGTGTGGTGGGATTACAAGGGTATAGTCAACTTTGAGATACTTTCAAGAAACCAAACTATTGATTCAAATGTCTAGTGTCGTCAACTATCGAAATTGAACGAAGATATCAAGAAAAAACGCCCGGAACCGGCCAATCGCAAATTAAGATAACGCCAGACTCCACACCTTTGATGACCCGTCAAAAATTAATGGAGGTCAATTGGGAACTGATGCCACGTCCACCCTATAGTCCTGACTTAGCCCCATCAGACTCATTTGTTTCGCTCCCTTTAAAACCATTTGAATGGTAAAACGATCAGGCTATTAAAAATGAGTTGGACAAGTTCTTCGCTTCTAAAAACCTTCGAACATGGAATTTTTCAACTTACCGAAAGATGGCAAAAGGTCATTCAACAAAATGGTCAATATATCATTGATTAATGTTTGTTGTTAATATAAATGAAATGGAGGCCTGGACATTGACCGGAGTAACAGAGAAGCAAATTGAAGCATTTGAAATGTGGATCTATCGACGACTATTGAGAATATCTTGGGTGGACCACGTGACCAATGCTGCCGCGTTGGAAAGGAGAGAGAGAGCTGCTCCTCAACATCAAAAAAAGAAAATTGCAATATTTCGGTCATGTCATGAGGAACCCATCAAAATACAAAATCCTTCAAGGAAGATCTACGGAAAGCGAGGTCCAGGACGTCGGCGTATCTCGTGGTTAAGGAATTTACGAGAGTCGTCTGGACTTTCTTCGTTAGAGTTGTTCCGAAGAGCTTCGACAAGGCGTCAATCGCTATGATGATAGCCAACATCCGGAACGGGCATAGCACTCGAAGAAGAAGAAGTTAATATAAATAAATCCAGTTTGAAAAACATGAAAAAACTACATTAATTATCGAACAACCAGATTAAAAAAAAAACTCTAGAAAAAGATGGGCCTGGTTCGATGAGATGCTAAAGATTATAGACTAGAAAAAAAATCAACTCAGAGTTGAGTTAAAGGTGGAATAATTGTCAGAATTTTAGGAGAAAAAGAAATTGCATCGAATTTAACCAAGCCCTGAAGAAAATATTCTTGAACTCTTGAGATAATTAGAGTTTTTAAGTTTTACAAACACCAATAGAAAAGTGAAAAAAAAGGAAGAACAAAAACTATTTTAGCTATCTAACTAATACTGCTTATATATTCCAGCACCTATCTAGAGGGGAAGATCAAATAAATGAACCAGAAATCTGTAGAATAGTTGGAGAAAGCTACCAGCAAGAGGTTTACGGAAAAAACGACTTTCCGTAACCGGGAGGTAAAAAATAAAACTTGGCTGCTTCCTCATCAATACCTCTACCTAGCCATATTTGACCGGAACAGATGCATTATTTCTCTGGGGACGTTAATCCTAGAATCAGCCATAAGAGAGAGTAGAAGTCTTGTTTCAATTTTATCATATAAAATAAAATTGAAACAGTTGGGCTTCTACTCGATGTTAAAGTATTTTTGGGAGGGGAGACCCTCTTCGAGAAGTCAGTCTCGGGCCTCAGAGGGAAAATATTATTTCTTAGCTGATATTCATACAGTTTTTGATCAATTAAATGCCCCCGATTACGATACTATAGAAATAAAACAAAATCAGTTCACCCGATATATATATATATAAATGTATATATGTTAATATATAAATATATATTTATAATATATTCTTATTATTAATATTAATATAAAAGTGGAATTTTTAATGTTTTAATCATCAGATCATTTGAATGTTTTTTTTTTTAATTCCCTTTTTTTTTGAAGGGGAGAAAAAAGAGAAAAAAAAAACATCAGGGATTTTTTTTATTTTTCTGTTTATCACATTTAACTTTTCATTTATTTATTTATTTATTGACTGTTTTTGCTTTCAAAGTTTTTTATTTTTTTGGGTTGACCGAAGAGATTTTTTTTTTTTTAGGATTTCTAAAAAAAAAAAAAAAATAATATTTAAAACCTCTCATCATCATTTTTGTCTTGTTTAATTTAAAAATAAAAAAATCTTTCTGTTTTTTTTTTTACGTTTCAAAAATAATTATTGGGAAACGATGTTGATGATGAAAAGTAAAAATATTCCGTTTAATTAATTTCTTCGGCTCCCGCAGCGAAGAGATATTTCCATTTTAATTATTAATACATGGGAAGGACGAATTCCTTTTAAAAATGAGAAAATTTTTCTTTTCTTCAAAATAATTTAAGATTTTAAGTAAAAAAAAATAATCTGAGTGAAGACTCTGGATTAAAATAAAAAGGATAAATTAAAAATTGACACTTTGTAGTTGATTATTAAAACAATTACAAAGTATCAATTTGTATTCATATAATTTGCCTTTTTGGCAGAAAAAAAACTTAACTTCGAGTCAGTCTTAATTAAGAAGATTCTCTCTCTATTTTAAGATTCCAAAAGAAAGAATGCAATCAGGATTTGAAATAAAATTCTTTGTCTTGATGAGAAATTTAAAAAGTATTCTTGAAAGAAGAAGATGAAGCCAGAAAAAATTAAATAAACTTTTGAAAATTGTCGCCATTTACTCAAACTGCGATCTTCCTCATATTGTTTAACAATATCACATATTGTGAAGAAGCCCCCAAGAAAGTCAAAAATAATAAACAAGCCTCGCTTTCTGAAAATTTGTTGTTTTATTACATTGATTAAATGATAGAGACTTTCACGATTAGGGCTATTGTTATTAGATATAAAAGACATTTTTTGTTATAAATCGTAATTTATTTTAGCAAATAATAACACTTTTGTATTAATTTGCTAAAATAAACTACGATTTATGACAAAAAATGACTTATTTCACTGTAGAAAATGGCTGTGTAGAATTGAATAACAGGAATGAGAGGAAAGCAGGAGGTAGGAAGCCTCTAATATTAAGGTGCGCGTCTCGAAAAACCGTTAAAACACGATTGACTCGAGGCGGCAAGAGATGGCGTTACTGTTCCCCATAGGAATATAAGGGACAAATTGCATTTCATTCTAGACCTTCCAGCTAATTAATTAAAGGCAAAAAATTAATTATTTTCTAACACAATGATTACTAATTTAATTATCTACAACTTATAGAGCTCCTTTTTTTAAAAATATCTTTTATTTAATGCAATTAATCTAAAAAAAAATTTTTTTTTTCGAAAATCAAAAAAAGGGTTCTATAAGTTGTAGATATTTTAAATAGCTTTAATTTTAAAAAAATTTGAGGTCGATAGCTTCAAAATTGTGGCCGCTGGAAAGTCCCAAAATTAGCACCCCGAGACGCGCACCTTAACTCCTTTGTTGCAAGACGTTTCGCCAATTTTATTATGTGTTTATTATTAGGTGAATTTTTAATTTTAGACCACCTTTTTGTTCTTAATTATTTATTAAAAATATAAATACCGTACAACGTTCCGACTGCTTATTCTGCAGCCGTTCTCAAGTTATTAATATTAAACTCTTATGCAACTGAAGATGGCACAATAAAATTGGCCGAAACGTCTTGTAACAAAGGAGTTTGATTTAATAATAGAGGCTTCCTACCTGGCTACATTCCTGTTATTGTCTTTTATTTCTGTGTTATTACATATTTGATTTAAAACAATTAATTAGAGCAGGAAACGACAGCTGCGTCTTCATCAATAAAATCAATAAAACTCTCGACGTTTCGATCTAAATTTTTAGGACTATGATCAAGTACTTCAATAGATTTTTAATATAATAAAAATTATTACATTGCGATGTTGTATTCAAAATTCAAGATTTGTATTAATGTAAAGGCGGCCATACACGGCAGGTCCATTTAGGCCGAGCCAATTTGTGCGAGTCCATTTTTCGACCGATCCAAAAATAGGGGGTCATACACGGCCGAGCCAAGCAGGCCCGTTTGAAATTTGACATTTAAGAGTAAATAAAGGTTAGTCTCTTAGTAAATTGTCAAATCGGTGCCTAATACAACAAAATAAAAATGCCAAAAAAATATATATTTTTTTATAAGGAAGATACAACAAGAAAAAACAAATAGAATTTATTAAATGATTTTGTTTAATAAGACAAAAAAAGGCTAATCTTTACAATAGGACTCCGGGACTCCGGGCCACCCAGAGGGCGCTGGCCTGCTTCATTCGTGATTCTTTCGTTCTCCTATTTGGGATTCGTTCATACTATTTAATAAGTCGCCATTTTTTCATACGATCTCCTTGCCGCCATTTCGGCCTTTCGGTTGCAGTTCGGTTTCCTTAGATTAAAAAAAATTTAAAACAACTAGGGAATTCTCGGCTTCGGTTCGGCTTACTTCGGTCAGAAACCGTTCAGTTAGAAGCGATTCGGTAGCTTTAAAAAAAAATTTGCGAGCCCTTCGGGCTCGCAAATTTATTTTTAAAGGCTGCCGAATAGCTTCTAACTGAATGGTTTTTGACCGAAGTCGACACTAGTGTAAAAACAACTTGCAGGGGTCCCGATCTAATTGTTTCGGCCTTTCGGTAGCAGTTCGGTTTCCTTAGATTAAAAAAAATTTAAAACATCTAGGGAATCAAAACAAATAGCGCGCGCAAATGAAAAGAACGAAAGAATCATGAACGTACAGCTAATGTCATGCGAGTGAACTAGTGAAGTGAAAGCCAGCGCCCTCTGGGTGGCCCGGAGTCCTATTGTAAAGATTAACCCAAAAAAATTGTTTAAAAATATCAGAAAATATGTCACCATATAAATAATAAATAAAAAATGTTTATTTAAATCCTTTATAGAAGGAAAAACAACCTTTTGTAGCTCGTTACATCTTTGCCTTTTTTGAAATAGAATTTCGTTTAATACAACAAAATGAAAAATTGCATAAAAATATCCCAATATAATGTCATCTTTCATATCATAAATAATTTAAATAATTTTTATAAATTGAAAATTTTTATTTAAATCTTAAACACAAGTGAAGAAACGGTTACAAATTAAATGTAGGACATTTTGTGGGTCATTGAATCAAAATGCAAAATTGCCCCGAAACTTTGAACTTCCCCCCAATAAAAGACATGTCACTCATAATTATCTTAATTTTAGTACTTTTTCAAAATTTTATTAAAAAAAAATGATTTAAAAAATATTTAAATAATTATCCTAATTAAAATCTCTTCAGAAAATTTAAAAAAAATATCAAAAGGATCTAAAAAAAAGAAATATGAATCTGGCAACGCTGCACAAGTTTTGGCTTGGCTCGGAGAACTGCCATACACGGCGGGGACAAATCCAAGGCTCGTGGACTTGGCTCTGTGGATTTTGGATCGGATGGAAATCCAACCGAGCCAACTAACGGTCGCCGAGCCAACTCGGTTTCCCCATACACGGCGAGTTTTGGATCGGTGCCGGGCCAATTTGGATTTTGGACCTGCCGTGTATGGCCGCCTTAATATTGGCAGCGACAACAAAAGGATAGCTTTTAGATATTAATTAAAATTTAAATTCCGAGTCGTTTCAAGCGAAGTCATAATCGATTCATGACCACCTTTTGGCATTATATGACTTCTCTTTGACTGAAGTGAATGTATTAACTTGAAATTTGAATTTTAGCATACAAAGGCTTTCCCGTTAGCGTCAGGACCAATTCGAGAATTTATTTACAGACAGCATTCATTTTAATTATACGAGGGTGAATCAAATATAAACGGTAATTTTACTATTTAGCTCAGCACGTCATTCCGATCTAGAAGATTCGATGCTCGACTGTTGTTTGGTTTATGAGGAGGGGGAAATCGGTTTGTGTAGCAGCTGCGCTCGGTTCTGTGCGCAGTACAGCCATGACTGAGTGCGAGGTACCTAGGTCTGTTGCACAACGCATCATCATAAAGTTTTTACCAATGAACACATTCTCGCCCATCCCTGAATTCTCTGGCCCACGAATGCACTCGATTCTGAGACAGTGTAGCATCCCCAAACTGTGTTTTCAAACGAGTGAAAATTTCCGATGGTTTAACGCCTTCATTGGTTAAAAACTTTATGATGATGCGTTGCGCAACAGACGAAGATTCCTCGCACTCAGTCATGGCTGTACTGGGCACAGAACCGAGCGCAGCTGCTACACAAACCGATTTCCCCCTTCTCATAAACCAAACAACAGTCGAGCATCGAATCTTCTAGATCGGAATGACGTGCTGAGCTAAATAGTAAAATTACCGTTTATATTTGATTCACTCTCGTATTAAAAATCTATGGGTGAGACTTTTGGATGTTTTCTTGGTGGAGACGCTGCCTTCTCATGTCTAAATTTACATTAATAATCTCAGCCAGTTAGACACCAAGCCAACAAACGAACTTATAAATTTCCCCTGGCTAAATCTTAAGATAATAACGCAAGAGGAGTTAGTGGAAATCCAAGATGATAAATGAGCCAGTTAAATAATTTTCGAAAGGAAACACATTTGCAAGAGTCAATTTTTTTTTTAAAGGAACCTTTCCATTGAAATCTAGAATGTTTCTATTTAATCACAAGGCTCTTTTATAGCATTTTCTGACAAGCTGTGTACCAAGAAGGATAAAAAATATTCGAGAATAATAATCCTTTCTCAAAGGCTGCAAGGACATCTTTCTTATCAATAAATTAATCTGTACGGCATGAACTGGATGAATAACAATGAGGGTATCCGATTAGCTGTTTTTATATAATTTAAAGTTAAGTAGATGAACCAAACACGAGAGACAGCAAAAAATGCAAGAACTTTTTTGATTATAAGAATTATTAAAGAAATCTAAATGACTTAAATAAATTCATGGCTGGGGCAAAATCATCTCAGACAATCGATAACTATTTGTAAATTGTGATTGTATTGTTTCTTCTAGTCTTCATTTTATTCCCGTTGTGTCTCCCTCCCTTCCCAATTTAATTCTCAAATTATTTTGAAGAAAATCTACAAAAATAAATATTTACAGAGTTTTTGTTTAAATATAAATTTTCTTGGCAGGAACAAGATTTCTTTTTTTTGGTAAGAAAGTTTCCACTCTCTTTTCCATTTGACTAGTTTTCAAGTTAATTGTCTGCGGGTGCCTCAATACTAAAAGAGAAGAGCTTCTATTTCATGATATGCTTGCTTAGCTGTTAAAAAGTTTCTTTTTTTTTATTTTCTCGGAAAAATAAAATAATTTCTTTCTTTCTCACGTGACTAGGAAGAGAAATAGAGTTTAAGTTTTATCAGTATTGGGATTTTATTAAGAGACAACATTTTTTGTTTTTATTTTTTAATTTGAAGAGGATTTCATCTCTTCTCTAATTTTCAAGTTGTGTGTCTAAGAGAAAATGCAGATGATAGCCTATATATACACAGATATAAAATGTTTAAATTTCAGTCTTCTATTCACAAAATAATAATTTTTAATTTTAAGAACAGACTGTGAATAGAATTCAAAGAATTTAAAAAATAAAAGCAATTAAAAAAAAAGAATGTTAATCTTTATTAGTATAAAATTTAATTGATAATCCTCTTCAAATTTATTGATTTTGTTTTGTTTTAAGTCCTACGGTATATATTTATAACATCCATGAAGTGATAAAAAAATTTTTTAATAAAAGCATTATTGATTCTATTGAATAAAAATCCCAAAAATTTGTTATTACCTAAAATCTACTCCTAAATCTTATCGCCTCGCGAGATCACAACATTTAAATCTTTAAAAAATTATATATATGTATACATGTATTTTTTGTATATCTATACATACATATATAATAAAAGCTTTTCGCATTATTTAATGATGAATGAGACATTTCAATAAATTCCTTCTTTTTCTTCTAAGGAATAATAAAATATGAACTTATAACATTGGTAATAGAATAATAGGAAGAAGAGAGAAAAATTGAGAGAGAAAAGAGTCGCAAAACGAGACAAGAAACAAACAAACAAACAACAAAAACGGACTCTTTTTTTACTTAAGTCCTATTGCATGTTCGAAAAGAGTGGAGTCTCATCATTGCTTGAGAGATATGAAACAAGACTTGTGGACGAAGTCAAACTCTCTCTACTTGGAGAGCATGAACTTGATGTCGTTGATGTCGTTGACGTGGAAGTGTTAAAGAATCGAGTAGGCTCTGGGGGTGGAGGCGCTGGCACACCTACTATCAAAGCATTATTCATATCTACGCCACTAACCGGCTTACTATCATAGGATTCGTTATCGCCGACTGAAGCGGAGACTTCGTTATCGACGATGTTGTTGACCTGGGTGCCGGAGGAAGGAGGGCTGGTAGTCAAAATCATAGGAGAGTCAGCCTCCAGGGCGGATGATTCATTAGAAGACACCAGACGTAAAGCAGGTGAAATTGACCCTTCGCTAGACTGAAGTCTGTAACAAGAAAGAGGACAAGCGATTTAATTGCAAACTCAAATAAATTTGGCTATTTATTAAAGCTTTTGTGATTTGTATTATTATTATTATTATTATGTGAGTTTTTAATTATAGACCACATTTTGTATTAATTATTTATTAAAACCATCTATACTCATTACATGATTGTGTCTAACTTCATGAGAATGAGAGTAGAGGGCGCTGAAGTTTGTGTCTAACTTCATAGGAATGACTGTAGATGGCGCTGGCATCGTTGTATATAAAATGCACATAACGGTCCCTTAGAGGTTAGATCGCTTGAATCGGAGCAAGTGCACAGTACTGCAGATCGAAACGATGTATTTATATTTTTAATAAATACATAATACAAAATGTGGTCTATAATTAAAAACTCCCATCAAATAAATTTAACTATTTATATTTATTTACCTATCTTGGACGATGTTCTCTCGAGTGGCGTCTCCGCCGACCACTGTGTCGCCTTCGAAGCCACGCCCGGGGCCGATGTTGAGGCTGATATTGGGAGTAGAACCTCCAACGCCACCAGTGCCTCCGACGCCTCCAACCCCATTGAGGACACTGCAGCAAGCGGCTGGTTCAAACGGCACAACAGGATGCTGTCGCCGAGATCTACCAGCCAGTGATCTTATCACATAAACGAGTTTCTCTCCAACCCAAAGGGAAGCCGAATTTCAATAAAATCTCTCTTTTGATAGTGAATTTAATTTTGAAAAAAAAAAAAAAGTTATGACTAATTTTAAATATTTTAACCCAGAATGAAATCGAGTTTGTCCTAAAAAGGTGAGAAGGGCTGACTTTGGCCTCGTAGGTTAGAGAGAAGCAACGAACAAAATGAAGGGACGAACATACCGATGTCTCCTGGAATGTCGCCTCATTCGTCGACTAGGGACTGTCTCGGAGGCGATGCGATGCTCCATCAAATCAGCACAAACGGGACCTCCGCCGGCTCCTGGGAATGTTCCGAAGCCATTAGCACAATTGCCAAAAGCTGCCAACATAGGCGGGGGTTGTTGTTGGACCGCAACGGCATATGCCGGAGGAGGTTCCCGATGGAAGAACTCGTGAGCAGGTGGTGACGGTGGAGGCGGCGGATCATCTCGATAACGCAACGCACCAACTCCACAACCAGAACCTGGAAAATAATAACTTTTTAGTATAAATAAAATAGAAAATAAAAAAAAAAAAGAAAAATTCTACCTGGAGGAAGGCCTGTATTCGAGAAACTATTTGGAGGGCTTCGGATTCGATAGAGGCGACAGATGCATCCCGCAGCGATAACCAACAGCAGGCCACAGACAAGCGATCCTACAATGGCTGCTGCGATCACCGAATTCCGAAAGCAATCCACCTCGTCACTCAAATCTTCACAATCGTTTTTCCCATCGCAATATTTTCGACCAGCGATGCAGTGTCCATTAGCGCAAATAAATCTGAAATTTAAATATAAAAGTAACATTAACGAAGATTGATCGACGATTGAAATAAAGAGACAAAAATGACAAGTTGCGTCTCTCATTTCAATCTTTCTTTATTAAAAAGAAATAAAAAGAGACCTGTCAGCATCCTGGATGGAGCACCTTGTGCATCCAAATTCATCCGACGAATCCGGACAATCTGGAAATCCGTCGCAACGTTGAACGGGACTATAGCATTTGAAGCTATTCCGGCAAGCGATTTGACCCTGGCAGTAAGACTCTAAAACAATACCAAAGCAATTCAATGAAAGAAATAAAAATACAAAAATACAAAAACTCACCGCATCCTAATTCATCTTCGCCATTAAAACAATCGACCTTTCCATTACACCGTTCAGAAGAGGGATTAAAACAGCGATTATCTGGGGGACCACAAACAGCCAGTCCGTCGCTGCAAAATTCTAGAAATACATTTTTCAATTAAAAAAAGATAAATAATAATTAAAAAAAAAAAAACAAACTAAACAATCATTTAAACAATGAAACAATTTCTTATAGGGTAATTATTTATTGATAATAGCCTACGTTTTCCCAATGAATGATTGATGAGAGTGAGTTATAAGTTTCTTGTTAGTTGAACCTAAGCCCAAAGCCTGGACACCCCTCGAATTCAATCTTTATGGGAATCAAATTAATCGAGTTATTTTCGAGAGATCAAATAGCAGGGTGGCAAGGCTTTGGTATTAGGAATGGTCCGGAGATTCTGGCTACGAACCTCGATAATTACAGTAACTTAAAAAGAAAAATATTCGATGAATGAATAGGAGACATATAAGCGTAACAAAATAATTATATTAACAAAAAAAAAAAAAAAAAATTCTAACGCTCATACCACAATTCAATTCGTCCGTGTAATCGAAACAATCGGGCACAGAGTCACATTTTTGGGTGATGCTGTAGCAGCCCTGTCCGTTATAACAAGGCAACATATTGTGAGCGCACTGGCAATCCAATTCATCTGCACCATTTGGACAATCCTTCTTGCCATCGCATCTCTGCGTCACGTTATTGTAACATTCTGTCAAACCACCACAGGGCACCTAGAAATCAAGAAAGCTTTCATACTAAGAGATTTTAAAAGCCAGTGGCTCAACCAGGGGTTTTAACGAGAAAAAAAAAATAGAAATTGAACTACAAGTTTCATAAATTGGCAATAGCCATGAAATTAGCCTCAAAGACAATTAAAAACAATTAGAATAAAAACTAATTAATTAATTATTAAAATATATCAATTTAATGATTAAAAAAATATCAACAACTATCAATAATAAATATTGACTAATTTATAATAAATACCTTTTTAATCTACTAAATCTTTACTTAGCAAAGTTACAAAAATATTACAAATAGAAAGAAAAAAAATTGCAGCCTGTCTTTATTTAAAAATACATTACGAATATTTCTTATAAAAAAATAAAAATAATTTATTTTGTTTTATCTAAATAAAGCTTTCACAAAGGTAAAAATTACTTAATTTTTTGCAGGTTAAAAGGGGGAAGGAAGGGGTTTGTCCAAAGGCTCATTGAATCCCTCACTCATTCACTTCACTCCCAAAGGATTCTCTCAAAATGAGAGTCCCATAAAAAAAATCACCCCCCCCCCCCTCCAAAAGCAAATCCTGGTTGCGCCACAGTTAAAAGTATAACAAAAAATGATGTTTTTAATTAAAGTTAATAAATTACATTCTTAAATTTAATACCTGATTTGATCCCGGACAAAGTTCTCTTTTACAGAGTTTATCCGCATATTTTCTAATCATGCACCGTCCGCCTGCGCATAAAATTAATCCAGGAGGACATTCTACGGAATCTGAAATTGAAATTTTTATATAAAAATTTAGCAAAAATTAAATTAAAATAGAAAATAAAACGAACCCATAGAGAAGTCAAGCTCAAATCCTTTTCCGCCATGAATCACCTTGGTGATACTAAACTTGACGACTGTCCTTTTCTGAGCCAAAGCAACTGTCCTAGGGTAATTTAGATTAGAGCCACAAATCTGTTGAGTTCCTCGGCCGCCTTCCCGGGGAATGGAAAGCCAATTGTGTTTGCAACAATTGGGGCTCGTACAGCTCGGGTCTTTTTCGATATCGAGCATCTTGACCCTTTAAAAGAACAAAAAATGTTAAAGGCCGCTATTATTAACAAGACTCGGACATTATTTATTTGAAGTTAAATAAAAAAAAAAGATTCTAATAACCCCGATATATTAGAGTGGCGTCGAGGATTCGAGAATTTATCTTTTGATAAAATATCAAATTAGACTCATTAATAATTAGAATTAACATTTTTCCCGAGTGTAGAATGGCCACGTTTAAATTAGAAGACATTCAAAAGCTCCTTGGAAACATTTATAAAAACTAGAGCGAATCTTCAATAAAAAGAGCAACAATTGTTAAATTTATTAGCTTCAAGAATAAATTAATTTAAGCAACGACGACTATTTCGAAGCCGGCGGGCCTGGCAAGAAGATTGACCAACAGCCACCAAGATCAAAGTTGTTAAGCAACGCCAAGCAGTGCTAAAAATCGGGATAGGTGGCCGCCGAAAAACAAGACCGTTGAAGCCATCGATACATTGTATTTTCCATAAATTTTATAATAATTGCGAAATGATATAAATAAATGATTTAAAAAAAAAAAAAAAAAAAAAACTATTTCGATAGTTGAGTTCAAAGAATCGATCCGATCATAAATGTAGATGGAGAGGATCTTGGTGAAGCAGCAAAGAAACGACTAATTATATCTAAATTTAAAAGTACAATTTCAAAAAGTTTTTTGTTTTTTTTTGTTTTTTTTTTAAACATTCACACTTTTTTCTCATGCCATTTAAGACTTTTACGATAACCGTTGTTGTTGTTGTTGGGGAGGGCGATTGTTTTTTTTTTGATTTTCTGGAAATTATTGTTTTATCCTTAGTCCAAATCGTCAATAAGATTCTAATAGATTTACTTCTATGACGGTTAATCAGAGGAAGAATAAAAAAAAAAAATTATAATAACCCCGATATATTAGAGTGGCGTCGAGGATTCGGAAATTTATCTTTTGATAAAATATCAAATTAGACTCATTAATAATTAGAATTAACATTTTTCCCGAGTGTAGAATGGCCACGTTTAAATTAGAAGACATTCAAAAGCTCCTTGGAAACATTTATAAAAACTAGAGCGAATCTTCAAAAAAAAGAAACAATTGTTAAATTTATTAGCTTCAAGAATAAATTAATTTAAGCAACGACGACTATTTCGAAGCTATTTCTATTTAAGCCATCTGGTATCCAGATGGCTTAAATAAAATCATCGGACTGCCTGGGGTCCGAACCCGCGACGTTTGGTATAGGAGGTAGGCACGCTACCTACTACGCCAAACTCGGGGGCTCAAAAAGAGTTCCCTACCCTAGAACAAGAAGCGAGCGAAACTTTATCACTATAGTAAAGCCCAGGGCTGATAGATATTTTTTCATGTTTATTTATTTATTAAATTGTTGGTTTGAAACCCAATTGTTAGTTTAAGTTAGTCAAAAATGATTATAGCTCCTATAATCTATATATATATATATATAATTCGCTAATGTCCGTCTGTCTGTCTGTCACGCTCTATTTAGGCAACTTCCCGTTGGAATTTTGAAATGAAATTTTATATGGATAAAGAGGAGCTTCTCGGGATTACAGGAAAATTATTTTCATCCCGAAATTCCTATAAACTTTTTGATTTATTAGTTCTTAAAGTTACGATTTCTCCCATAGGAAATGTATAGAGAAATATTTATGAATTCTTTTCATTTGTGTATTCCATGAATGTAAACAAATCCTCAAGCAGGCACTGAATTGGAATGGAATAATAATAATTTTCTTTGCATAATTGAGAAAAGGCGGCCCTCGGGGCTTGGTGCAGGGGTTAGCGCGCTAACTTCGTATACCAAAAGTCGCGGGCTCGTTTATTTTTTAAGCGATTTGGATACCAAATGGCTTAAATAAGAATGCCTGGACCCCCAATAGATATATTAAACATACGAGTATCGTTTTAAGTCTTAAATGGCCTAAGTTGCCGAAAAGACTATGTGTATGTGTGCATGGGCGTACCCAGCGAGGGGCAGGGGGGGGGGCAGCTGCCCCCCCCTAGAAGCAACAAAAAAAAATATTAAATGTTTATAAAGTGATGAAACGAAACAAAATTGGTGGTTGGCGACGGGGAATGATTCTTTTTGTTAGGACTCGAGGGTTTTTAGGCCTTTAATTCGAAGGCTTTACCCCTCTATATAAAAAATAGCTATATCACAATCTGGACGACCATGATCTGCCCCCCCCTGGACGACCATGATCTGACTATGCCCCCCCCCCCCCTAGATTTGATCCTGGGTACGCCCATGTATGTGTGTGTGAATGAAAAAAAAAGAAGAAAAGGCGAGGGTCCACCGCAGGTGGGCCCGAGCCAGCTGGCGGGGGATCCAAAGGGGCGAAGCCCCCCTGTCCAAATGTTAAGCTTCTCATAATTGAGAAAAGGCGAGGGTCCGCCGCAAGCGAGCCCGAGCCAGCTGGAGGGTGGTCCAGAAGGCGAAACCCGCCGAGGGCGGGCGTCGCGGCTAGTACAATATAAACAAAGTTCACTTTTGAACTCTGTCAAACTTATTGATTATCCAAGGCAATCCATAAAATTTCAAATTAAACTAAGATTATCCCTGAACATGCTTTATGCTCGGCCCTAGGAGGGAATGTAGGAAAAACCAAATAAAAAATAAAAACAATTTCATTCTTGATGTTTCGTCTGTCTTCCAAGCACTTCTTCAGAGTTAGAGTTCTTTGGGTAAATTTTTTGAATAAAATTCTAATTGTTGACATCAGTTTCCAAACAATGCTTGAAATGAATTCTGATCTGAATTGATTGTAAATAATAACGGGGTAAATGCGGAACAACTTTACGAATTCCAAGTTAAATAGCGAAATTTATATTTTCTAAATTTTCTATTTTTATAATAAGAATAAATTGAAAGATGATTTTCGTATTGCAAAAATAAATGTCAGATAACTTACTTGATAGTAAGAACTGTGTTGGGAGGTGAAATGATAATCCAAGAACAGGTGATTGGAGTTGTATAGAAATTGGCCACAGGTGGATATTTAATTGTCCCTTCATAGCTGGTGATAAAATAAGGCCCACATCCACTGTCATCTGTACAACTTGCAGTACAAATCATAAATGCTACAAATTAAGAAATAAAAATAAGTAAGTCACATTTCTTTCTTGGATAAAAAATGTTAAAATTGACTCACCTGATAATATTAAAACAATATCTTTGAAATTTATCATGATATTCTAATTATTTAAGACTTGAAATTTATTTAGAAAGCTAAAGATGTCTTCATAATTGCGAAAATGTCAAGGTAACCAAATGTCAAATCGGTAAGCAGGGTCAGGGATTGATTTGAGACGCATAGAAATGTCAAAAGGACACGGATATCGAACAATTCAAAATAACGTGCCTCAAATGATTTTAACAATAGGAATATGTTTAAAAAAATTGAATTTATATGTGGGGAAAAAATAAGTGCTATATCAAAAGTTCTTACTTGGTTTATTTCCTACTAGAATGAACTTGGCAACAGAAAGGGAATAATTTTTCAGCTCGCTGGCTACTCCATATATATCAAAATGCCCTTTTCCTTTTTAATTTATTATTTTTTTTTTTAGGTAGAATTTAGTAATTTTCCAAATTTTATATTTATTCCTTATTAATCAATTTTTGCCAGGGACTTAGCGAGAAAACTTTTTAGGGAGGGGGTTGGACAATCTGAGCCATTTCCTCACCTTGATCTGCATCAATCAATGGGTCATTCCAACGAATTGTCAGTTTCACAGATCATACACCCTACCACCTAATTATTGCTGACTATAACGTATTTATATATAATCGTGCATTTCTGCGAGTACCATCGAGTGCAGCTACAACAAGATCGGTCCTGAAGATGGGTGACGACGTTTAGTCCCCGAAACGTCGACAGAGGAAAAATAATAATTCGGGCCGATACAAAATAAAATAAAATATTAAATATAATTAATTTTCTGAATTTAATGCTTAAATGCAGTGGCGTCATTTGGGGAGGGGGGGCAAATGCCCCCCCCCCCAAGGGCTCTGATTTTTATAAAATTTTATATTATTCTAAATAAAATACTCCAAAATACATCTACGAGTAGACAAACTGTACAAAATTAAACAATTAATTAAATTAAATATGTTTTGGCCAAATTTGAGTACCCATTTGTAAATAAATTTTAAGAAAAAAAAAATATGTTTGCCCCCCCAAGAAAAAATTTGCCCCCCCCCCCCCAAGAAAAAGTTGAAATGACGCCACTGCTTAAATGAGAATTAATAAAAACTTATTATATCAATAAAATACTATATTCCTAATTTTCTAATAAAACACGTTTTGATTTTTTTTCTTTTCAAAAAATGATAAAATTTACTGAAGCAGGCAAATTTGAAACAATTTTCTACTGTAGACCTAATTGTAACATGACACAAAATTAATCATTGGTGCAGCTTTTGGGGGAGAGGGTCAGACTCATGATCAGACTGTCCCTAGAAGCAGGCTCGTAAATAGGATTTTTTCGGGGGAAGTGGGGGCAAGGGCGGATACAGGGGGGGATAAAGGGGGTAATTGCCCCCCCCCCCACCTGAGATTTGAAAAAAAAAATACTTTTTTCGAACAAAAATTTACTTTTAAAAATTAATACTTAAAAATTTTTAATAAATAATTAATACAAAATGTGGGCTATAATTATAAACTCCCATAATAAGAATAAATAAACTTTAATTTTCCTATCTGTAATCAAATTTTTTTTTATCTTATTGAGGGGTGTGGAAGCTCCAGAAGCATAAAAATCTGGTGATCTGGTGTGACTCGTCGCACAGCACACAAATTTTTCTTAATTTCGGTAATTTAAAGGCGCATTCTGTACAAGGTTAGTAGAAAGACAAGGTTGTCTCATACGGAGTGGAAAATGGTGGGGGGTTTTGGCAGATGACGTCACTCGAGTCCAAGATTCCCTAGTGACAAACGTTCTGAGTGCATATAGCTATTTGATATTTTGTTCTTAACATTACACGTGCTTTAATAAATCGATTTGGACATTGTTTTATCATTTTTGCTTATATTGGAGGTAATTAATTGAATGTTAAATCAAATAGTTAAAAAATATATATTTGATTCTAATCATAACCTTTTTCAAAATATTCGATTTAGGCTGTTTTTTCATCTTTTTCAATCAACTTTTCATTTGTGTGTTTGTGGCCGCTTTCTTTACATGGATTCAAGGTAATTAATGAAATACTAAATCAATTATTTAAAATATATATTTGATTCTAATCATTCTTTTAGATGCCTGGAACAATTTGCTCAGTTGCAATTTGTAAAAATTCTTTTTATAAACAAAAGGAAGGAGAAGAAAAATTAATGTTTTTTCCATTTCCAAAAGATGATAGCCTACGAAAAGAATGGATTAGAAGATGTTTTCGAAAAGATAGTGTAAATCCAAAAACGGAAAGAATTTGCAACGTGCAAAATCTGATTTTCAAGAAGACATGCGAGCGGAAAATTATGGATTTACCTCCCAAAATTCAATTAAAGCCAACAGGTAGGTAAAAAATACTCTATATATATACAAGGCTTTTTTCACTATAGGCTATACCCATGTACACTGAGATTCTAATTTTACTTTTTATTTTAGTAATATCTTATTTATTATTAATATATCAATTTTTTCAGCTGTTCCATCGTTATTTTTAAAACCCAGTGATGTTCCAACTCCTGAAGAATCAGCTCGATTGGCCCGAGATAAAAGAAAGGAAGAAAAAGGAATATTGGAAGATTTAATGAAGAAGGTTTCTGAAACTTCAAGTCTACAAACAAATATTTCACAGACAGAAAAAGATGAAGAAGATAAAATAGATGAAGAAAAAAAAATATAACAAAGGCAGTTTAAAAAAAGAAAAAAACATAGTAAATAAAATAACTAAATATGTATTTAAAAAATGCCCAGAAATTCCTATAACTTTAGAAAAATCATTCGTTAAATTAAGAGTTTTACTTAGAATAAAATTTTTTAATACTCAAAGAGTAGTTACTAATAGAATTTCTTTAATGAAAAGAAAACTTTCTGACGAAGGAAGAAAAAATCTTAAAAAAAGAAGAAAACTATTTCATAAGAAATAAATATTAATAGAATAATAGACAGGAACAAGACAGGCGTTTCGGTTTTAATTAAATAAAGCCATCATCAGTTCTCAAGAGATTATTGGCTCAAGGTTGGGATGCAGAGAGTGTTGTTTTATATAAACATATACAATATTATATAAAAATATAACATTTGCACAGACAATAATCTCTTGAGAACTGATGATGGCTTTATTTAATTAAAACCGAAACGCCTTCTGGATTGACAGGATTTTTATTCGATAGGGGCTGTCCTGTTGGGCTGACATTCTCTTTTCCTGTCTATTATTCTATTAATATTTATTTCTTATGAAATAGTTTTGGTAAGGAGGTCATACCATCCTTTCAAGGTTTTTGGCCAGGTTTTCCTTAACAACTTAAGGCGAATGTTGGGATGGCTAATGCGACGTTTACTATACATTTCTATTTTTTTTCCCTTTTGATTTGTTTTGTTATATTTGTTATTATATTTAAATTTGTATTGTGTTTGTTGGACCTAGCCACCGGGGACTGGTGCCTCTAAGCGGGTCGTAATAAATTTATTTATTTTATTTAAAATATGTTCCATTTTTATTTTTTTGAAATATTATTTAATGTTTTTTTTCAGTACTAGAGAAAATAATAATTTTTTTTTTTTAAATATATTAATTAAATACGGTAATAGAAAGTAAAACAAAAATGAAGACAATTCGGAAAAAAATACTTTCTACTTATATAATATTGTTATATAGGTAAGAGAAACTAAAAGGAAAAATTAAATATTTCAATTTAAAATTTATATTCAACTATCAAAAATGATGAAAGAAAATTAAAATGAACAACTTTTAAATATAAATCGTAAAAAGTCAGAGAGAGATAAATACTATATATTAAATAAGAATTCAAATTTGGGCTTCTTGATGACGATTTCCCGCCTTCGCTCTGATTGGCCGAGCCGTATGAGACAACCTTGTCATCTATTAGCCTTGCATTCTGTACTTGTTTGCCAGAATATAAATACAAATCTAATTTTTAAGTATTAATATTTAAATTTTTACATTAAAAATAAATTTTTTTTGGCAAAAAAAAAAGTATTTTTTTTAAATCTCGGGGGGGGGGGGGGGGTAATTACCCTTTTACCCCCCCCCCCCCCTTGTACCCGCCCTTGCCTTCGAGTCGGCATATTTTTCTGCCGAGGCCCTAGCCATGGAAATATATATATAGGAATGGAAAAGAATAAGTACAGGTGCAGCAAATGAAGAGAGCCTTTGGATGCCAAAGACGTTTCGGACAAAATTTATTCGTCCATCTTCAGTCCTCGTTGGCTTATAAATTAATTAGGCACAAAGTTGTCATAGTTGTTTCGGCACGAATTTTGCTCGTGTATATTTTTTATAGCATTGACACTCGCCTGATTTTATAAAAAATATACATGCGCACAATTCGTGCCGAAACAACAATGACAACTTTGTGTCTAATTAATTTATAAGCCAACGAGGACTGAAGATGGACGAATAAATTTTGTCCGAAACGTCTTTGGCATCCAAAGGCTCTCTTCATTTGCTGCACCTGTACTTATTCTTTTCCATCCATTCCATTACATCAACAGCAACTTCTCTTCGAATCAATATATATATATATATATATATTGAGAAGTATTAAATAAATAATAATAAATATTTTTATATTTTAGTTGTAATCTTTTAAAATATTACAAAATACAGCTTATGTATAATTATTTTACAAAATAGGTAAACAATTTTTACAAAAAAAAATAATATATTTTAAAATAATCATTCATAATTTACGAATTAGTTAACAAGTTAAAAATAGAATTTTTTTTTAATATATATAAAAGATATATACGTAAAATGAAATATAAATTTAAGCATTTCTTATCTTCTTTAGTATTGCTATTCGTTCTAAACATTTTTCTTCAACGGGGTCAAGTAGAAATGAACAAACAAATGTTCTCAGTCGAATTCTTTTATGTGGTCCTAAATGCTTGGCAATCCCCCGGGAGATCATCGTCGAGGAGATATTCAAATACCTCAGTCGTTTACAAGAGGTGATTGAGTGAATACACCTGTCGTTCAAATTCTGGCAGCCGTGCAGATCCAAATACTCCAATTGTTCCTTCATCTTGGGCAAGAAAGCCAAATGGGAAGTGACCAGTTGGTCGCATTTAATAAAAGAGAGATGCGTTAATGTTTTGCATTTAGTTAATTCCTCCAAGGCATTCAATTCAAAGCTCTTGATAGTTTCCAAAGTTATCGATTCCAAAGGGAATTTTCCCACGAAGCTTGTCACATAATTGCATCCAAATGTTTTGATTAATGTTAAATGTAAATGTTTCAATTTTAAACATGTAGCCGTATTAAAAAAATTACATAGATGAATAGGATCGCCGTTAAAGGTGATGTTGAGTCGTTCTAGATGTTCTAAAGAGGCGAGATGCCTCGGCCATTTATCATTATTTTTATCAATATGAATACTTAATTCCTTTAAATGAATCATCTTCGATATCCATTTCGTTGCCGATTCGTTTAAAATATTCATTGAAATTTTTAAATATGTCAATTGAAATCTTTGTTCCAGAATCAGAATAAGATCCCTTTCGATGACTTTTTCCATCAGAGTAAAACGTTTTAGAGAGGGCAAAATGGGAAAGTGCATTAATTGGAGATTCTTGACAGAATTATAATCGCCAGTTGTTGTAAAAACCAATTCTTCCAAGTTGTTAAAATTGCAAAAAAATTGCAAAGTATTCAAATTTATTGGAGTCTCTAAATATATAATATTTTTAAGAGATGTCATAACTTCTCTAGATATTAAAATATCTGAAGTTGTTTCAATTGAAAGATATTTCAATCGTTCACAAGAATAAATACATAAATTATTTAGTATTTCAAATTTCCATTGGCCAGATATAGAGAGACGTTCTAAATAAAAATGAGCATTTTGAAAAAATTCTTTGATATCCTTTTTGTCTATATCGGCATTAAATTTACAAGTTTTGGAATGCCAAATATTTAAATACTTTATAAATGAAAATCTTTCGTCGTTTGACATAAATACAAGAATATCCAAGGGTAGATATTCAAAAATATTTTTAAGCACTAATAGTGGTAATTTATGTAAATTTTTACATACTTGAGATTCTAAATTTGCTCTAAAAATTTTTTCTTCAATCTCTAATTTCCTCTTGTGTTCTTTGTCTTGTAAATAATTTTTTTTCTTATTCATTTTGATAACTAAAGATTAATTAAAAACTTTTAATAATATATCTGGTCAACATTAAATGCAGATTGTAACAAGATTTAATCTGGTGAATTACAAAAAGAAATTGACCATAGATAAAATAGATAGAGCATTGCCATACTAAAATTAGTGAACGCTTTTTAGCGCTTACTTAGTTTCCAGAACTATGAGCAAACAACAAAATAGTACAAAATTATTTATATATGCCTATTCTTTATTTTTGCCTCCATGGAGTGCGACATTAGATTTAAAAGTTATTGAGTTATTGTTTTGTTCGTTTATTGCAATTGGATGCACATTGGATACCCATTGCCCAAAATGTGCTTTGAAACGTCGTTTGATTAGAAAAAGTGGGCGGAGTTAGGACGGAGTTGGGGCGGAGTTAGGGTAACTTCCTCTTAGTTTGATTCTATCCTTGGGTAACCCTGGGTAATTTCCCAGGTGTTTGGTTCAAAATTGAGCATCCATGGGCAAGCTCCCAAGTCCCGCCCCTCAAGCAAGTGGGCGGAGCCTGGTAAGCACTTGCCCGCTCTCAGGTGTTTGTTTTTCTCCCTTTGGGTGCCGGCAGGGTGCCGGTGGACGGGCAAATTTACACGTGATTCATACAGGGAGGTAGGGAGGGACATTGAGCTGAGAAGCGAGTCGACCGCCTACGTCACGGCTACGTCACGTCCGCCATCTTGGTGCGCACAAAACATTGAAATATCCATTGAACGCAATATAAAATTATATATAGTTTTAATAAAGATTTTCAATATTATACTGCCCCCTAAATAAATAAACGAATAAATGGACTATTTAAAATTATAGTTTCTTTATTTTTTTAGGTTTTTAGTCCACAAAAAAATTAAAATCAGAAAAAAAGTAAATATTCTTAAGAGCGCAAAAATTTCCTAATTAAGTGATATAAGCTATTTGAGATGTTTTTTTACTTATAAAAAGTGAATAATAATCTCTCAAAAATAGCAATTTTAAATAAATTACAAATAATAATTCATATTATACGGTGTCATTTATCATTGCTAATGAGTTAAGGTGCGCGTTCGAGGTGCAGAGTTTGAGAGGTTGCGGCCACAATTTTGAAACTATCAAACTCAATTTTTTTTTTTTTTTTTAATTAAAGCTTTTTAAAATATCTACAACTTTTAGAAGCTCTTTTTTTTATTTTCAAGATTCAAGATTTTTTTAGATTAATCACATTAAATAAAATATAAGCGCACCTTAAATAAAATTTGAATATGGGAAATTGAAATATTCAGCAATAAGTTGGATAATATAATAAACTGTTCAAATTTTATAAAATTTAGACAGTAACTTAATGACCATATCATTGGCCTTGGAAAAAATAAATATAACAAGATTTTCAGCCGAAACAGAAACTTGTATTTCATATACAAAAATTGGCCGAAACTTCGGTCGGTTCCTAATATTAAATATAGTCTATATATTTTTATCTAAATTTGTATTGTATCATACTGATGAAGGGAACAAACGTCCTCGAAGTTTCTGTAATTAAATAATTTAATAAAATTTAAATTCCAGTAGAAGACAGTCGTTTAATTGCTTTTAAAATTTCTATATATTTTTTTCTTTAATAATTCCTCACACTTATCAGCAAACTTACATGCCGCCAGAAATGTTTGGGATAATGGGAAAAAATAGATTGTCAATTAAAAATTTTATAAAAATGTTTTTTAATTCGCTTTTATTTTACATAAGAAGAAGGAATTGTCTCAATGCTTCTTAATAAGAAAATTCAATTTCAAAATGTTCAGTGGCTCTAAAAATGACAATCAAATGTTTTTTGGATCTCCTAAAAAATAAACAAAAATGGAGTTAGGCACTTTGCTAATTAGAACGTTGATATAATGTATACTTACAAGTGAAAAGTGATTTTCCTTGAAATCTCCTCTATTTTTTGCATTTTACTTTTGCCTGGTTCATCGCTACGATTGGAACAACCATATGTCGAACAATTTGCTTCCTTTTGAAAAAAAAAATCCTTTATATGAGAAAAAACTAAATAGAAATAAATAAATAATGATAAAAAACTACTTATTTGGTAGTAAAAAAATAAAAAAATAAAAGTTTTAACCTCAAAGAGAGTTGTCAATAAATTTTAAAATAATGATAAAAATATTAATTATTTAACTTCGATATAAGATGAATAAGGGCAAAATAATCATAAAAACATACCTTATATATTATATGATAAATAGTTGATACTATTAATTATTTTTTCATTAATTATTCGCTTGTTAATTCTTATACTTTTTACACAGGTTTCAATGCACAGGTTTAATGTTTTGTGCGCAGCAAGATGGCGGATAAGCTTCCTCACCCTCCCACTTCGGTAGACTATTACCTCGCCTATGTTCGCAGCTTATTGTCCCTCCCTACCTCCCTGGATTCATAGCAGGTGTAAAAATAGGGTAAGAGAAAGTAGTAGTAGTAGTAGTATTATATTTTTTTGGCCTCCAACCGTCGGTAATTTAGCCACGGTGTTTCTCCTATGTTGGTAATTCTATCACCGGTTTTAAGTTGTATCTAACTTCCCTCCTGTTTCCTTATATCCTCTATTATATTTTTATGTCGTTTTCTTTTATCAAATTATAAATTATTTCGTATACCTTATGATTATTTTTTGCTAATAATTGACCTATTGTCTGATATTCAATTTGCTCCCTTCTCATTTTTTCTTCGAATCTTTCCCCGGCAGATTTAAACTTCGGGCACTCCCTCAAGATATGATCTAAATCTACTTGCTCTTTCTCGCAGTCACAAACGTCATTCTCTGTATCTTTATTGAATCTTGACATGTTTTTCGGCAATAAATTGTGGTTTATTCTGAGTCGTGATATTGTTGTTATAAAATTTCTCGTGTATTTCTTTTTTCCAAACCATGGTTTAAGTTTCACTTCTTTTTGAATAGTATGCAAGAATTTCCCCTTGATCTCTGAAGAGCCATCCCAGAACCTCTGCCAATTATTTATTAAGTCCTGTCTCGCAATTGTCTTTAAGTCCCCGGCTGGAATTAACAAGTTTTTACTGTTTTCTGGCAGCTGACTTGCCAGTCGAGCCATCGAGTCCACCATCTCATTGCCGTATATGCCCTTATGTGAGGGAACCCATACAAGCTCTACGATCTTTTGTGCCTCATTTAGTTTTAGTATGATATTCATTATTTGGAAAGGTATAATATCTGTTTTGCTCTCTCTGCTAAGTGAGATGAGGCATTTTAACAGACTTAATGAATCGGTCAGAATTAGAAATTTACTTGTGTTTTTTATTTGTTCTATATGTTCCAGGGACTTCAAAACTGCTAGAGCCTCACATGTGAAAATAGAAGACACTGTTGGAGTCCTGAATATTCCTGCTTCTTTATTTTCTGGGATAAAAAATGCTGCCCCTGATGCTTCACATGTTTTAGAGCCGTCTGTATAGATTTTAGTGTATCCCCCCCCATTTTTCTTTAATGTAACTTTCCGCTATTATTTTGCTCAGATTTGGAAGTGTTTTTATAATTTTATTTTCTGCCAGGCTAATGTCAATGTTTATTTTTTTGTAGATGATATGATACGGCATTTGGAAAATAGGAATATATTGTGATTTATATATATATTTTTCATATGGTTTATATTTCATCAGACTTTTGACTAACAAAGGTGACGGGGTATTAGTGGAGTGTCTTGATATTAGTTTGGTAAGTTTCTCTATTTTATCTACAATTTGATTTTCTCTAAAACTCATTTTCCTGATTAAGTATGTGTCCGCTAAAAATTGCCTTCTTAATTCCAGAGGCGGCTCACCACACTCCACTTGTAGGGAATTTGTAGGAGCTGTTTTTATGGCGCCTATTATAGTCCGGAGAACTGCGAATTGCATCGTATCCATTCTTTTCAGCAGCGACGTTGACGAATTACCGTATAAAAAACAACCATAGTCCCATGTAGCCCTCACTAGCCCCTTATAAATATTCATCAAGCTTTCCGGTTGTGCACCCCATTTAGTTCCTGCTACACATCTGATTATATTTATGTATTTTTCTGATTTTTTAATAATAAAATTTATATGAGATTCCCATTTCATTCTTTGATCTAATATCATTCCCAGAAATTTTTGCTCTTTCAGCACTGGAATGGTCCTGTCACCCAAGGTAATATATATACTTTCTCTCTGATATCTGCCAAAATTTACTAAGCCAGATTTATTTACATTCAGATTAATACCATGATTATCTAGGAATTCTGTTATATTTTCTATTGCTTCTTGCAGGACCTTTTTTGTCGACCTGGTGTCGATTGTTTTGGTATAAATGACTAAGTCGTCTGCGTACTGCAATACTGATACCGCCGACGGGATATTTTCAACTATTTCAGATATATAAATTATAAACAGGAGTGGGCTCAAGACCGATCCTTGAGGAGTACCTATGGATGTCATTCTAGGAGTGGAGAATTTTGGCCCATTTTGAACTCTAATGACCCTATCTATAAGGAGGTTATATATAAATCTAACTATTTTGGGCGGTATTCCTATCTTTATTAGCTTTTGTATGAGTATGTTAGGGATGACTGAGTCGTAGGCTGATTGCAAATCTAAAAAGATAGCTGTAGTGTGACTATTCTCTATCAAATTTCTTGAAATATCCGATACAAAGGATGTGAGGTTGTCTAATGTCGATTTCCCTTTTCTAAATCCCATCTGGGAAGCGGGTATGATTTGGTTTGACTCAACAAAATGTTCTATCCTGTTTTTTATTATCCTTTCCATCAATTTTAACATTGTTGAAGTAAGAGCTATTGGCCTGTAGGAGTTAGGGTCTTTCGGATCTTTTGATTCTTTCAGTATTGGGACGATAGTTGTCTCTTTCCACTGAATCGGAATTATGCACTCACTTAAAATATTGTTATAGGTGTTTGTTAGAGTTTTGATATATTTCTTAGGGAGGTTTTTAATTAACTGAGATGGAATCTTGTCAGGCCCTGGAGATGTTTCTTTCAGTTGGTTTATTGCCATCATCATTTCCTCCTGTGTAATTTCCTGTGAAGTATAATTGCTATCCTTTTCTTCTATGGGTAACTCCACTTTAAAATCGGCCGACATAGGGGCTATTTTTCCTGCTATCTCTTCCAAAATTGTGTCAGATATGTTTGGGTTTTCTTCCCTTTGTGGGGAGAATGCCTTTTTCATAGCTTTAATTATTTGCCATATCTTACTTATCGGGGTGTACGGATTTAATTTTTCACAAAACGTTTTCCAACATTCTTCCCTCTTTTTCTTGAATAGTTTTTGCGTTTCCTTATTTATTTTCACATATTGTTTAAAGTTTTCTTCGTTAGAATGTCTCCTGTAGTTATTGAAAGCTTGATTTCTGAGCATTTTTTGTCTCTGGCACTCCAAGTCCCACCAATAACTTATATTTTTTACGGTCCCTATTCTACGCCTAGGAATCGCCTTATCCGCTGCCGAAATTAGTATTTCCTCTATTGTTTTATATTCAAGTGCTATTTGGGTTTTTTCTAATTCCTCAATTTCTTCCCCTATTTTTATTCTGTATAGATCCCAGTTTGCCTGAGCTATTTTCCAAATATTCCGCGGAGGTTCATTTGAAGACTTATTCGGAAGAAGAATTTGTATTAAAATGGGTTGATGATCGCTCCCTAGAGAGTAATTCAAAACCTGCCACTTTGTTCTAGGAGTTAGGACAGGAGTACATAAGGAAAGGTCTAGTGCCGAGGTGTTTCCATGGGTTCCCCTATATGTTTGTGTTCCATCATTTAATATTGCTAAAGAATTATTGCTTATAAAGTTATACAGTTCTGTGCCAGCTCTATCTACTCTGTTACCCCCCCAAGATGGGTGATGGCTATTAAAATCCCCACATATTATCATCGGATGTGAAAGTTGTGAAAAAATATCTGACCATTCTTCACTGCTCACATGCATTATTGGCGGCTTATACACTGAAGCTAGAGTGATGGATAAGTCGTCTTGGATTTCGATAGCAACAATATTTAAATTAGTAACTGGAATGGTGAGATTTATTCTTCTATAATGGATGTTTTTCTTTATAATAATAGCCGAACCTCCACCTATGGAAGTCCGATCATCTCTAACTATGTTGTATCCTCTGATTCTAAAATTTTTACTGGGGTTTAACCACGTTTCTGCTACAGTGGCTATTTCTATGTTATTGCTATATATAAATTGTTCTACTGATTCCCTATTTTTTAATATTGATCTAGCGTTTATCTGAATTATTTTTAAGGCCATCGTTTACTTTTACTATTAGGTTACCTAGTATGGTCAGGATTCTTTCGGCAATTTTTGTGTTTGTGTTCTGGTCTATTTCCTTGGTTAGGCTTTCCAAATTGCTTAACAACGATTCCATCACTTCTGGCTCTTGCTCTTTCTCTGCTTCCTGATTGTTGCTTTTGGCAACATTATCGTGGGTGTAACTCGCCTGTCCTTTTTTGAAGAATAACTCATTTTCTATTTCACTACGATTGAAACTGGGGGAATAGACTCTTGGTCTCTTCCTACTATTGTTGTTAATGGCGGATGCATATGAATATTGGTACTCAGTAAATCGTCTTGTAGTCGGAGGTCTTTCTGAGGAGGGAAGGGGTAATGGGTTTGCACTGCTATTGGTATAGTCTGGAATTGGCTTCAGGTTACCACTATTCTTTCTAATTTCTGTTCTTTTGATTTTCAAAGCCTCGGCTAGTAATATGTTTTCATTATTTGCTAATTGTCTAGCTTCCAGTTGAATTTTCTTTTCAATGCAACCTCTGTCGTTAGACAGATGGTTGCCCTTACAGAATAAGCATACTGGGGAATCTTTATGAGCACAAACTGTCAACTCATGGTCCTCGTGGCATGCAGGGCATCTTTTAGTCTTCGCTTTACAGTTTTTTATTGTGTGTCCGTACCTCAGACAGCTTCTGCATTGCGTTATTGGCTGCTGGTATTGACCTATTGTTAGAGCGTTTGAATAGAGGTATACTTTGTCTGGAAGTCTGTTTGATCTAAATGTTATTAAAACACTTCTGGATGGGACATAGCTTACCTTTGAGGTCTCATCTTCTATCGTCTGCACCCGGCGGTTGAGTCTCCGTACTGACAGTATCTCATAATGAGATTGTAAATTTTGTTTTATCTCCTCCTCTGTTATCTCTATTGGAATACCCCTTATAACTCCTTGTTTTGAAACTGCATTAAATGGGATATAACTGTTTAAATGTACTTTATTAATGTCATTATCTAGAAATGAATTGGCCTCTCTCGAATTTGGAAATGTGGCTAAGATGTTGTTTCTGGATATTCTTTTTAAACTGCTAGGGCTAGGAATATTATGCTTAAATAGCATCCTCCCAATTGCAATAGGGTGGAGATTATTTATGTTTCCCTCTTTTCCTGTAATTATAATTTTATATGGTGGAAGGTCTGTGATTTTATATCTAGTATTATTTTTAAAGGATTGATCTTTTAATGGACCAGGATTCTTATAGGAATTTTCATTTTTATTAATATTTACACTACTCCATTCTGTGGAATAGGAAGGAGAGCAAGGGGAAGACGGAACATCTCCACTCTCACCCGAATGGCTCGGGGACATGTCCATGTCCCCGGCCTGCGACATATTTTGTAGAGGATATATAGGAAAAAGGATGGATCTTACCGGTTATTTTTAAATCCAAAGACCTTAATGGTATTTTTAGTCTTTATTTTATAAAAATTTGCAACAGATTACAGACTGATATGCTGAAAATAAAAAAAACTTCACTTGCTAAAAAAAATGGCTTCACTCTTTTTCGCATTCAAAAATGGAGTCCTCCAGGGTAAGAGAAAGTTCTACAGATTGAAGTTAGCGACAAGTTAGCGCGGTACAATTTTTTAGAAAAACACATGTTCACTTCGAAGAGTTGCTACCTTAAGATCAAATTTCTGTTTTATAGATTAAAATCATTCCCTGATATTCCCTGATTTAAATTTAAAAAATTGTAAAAATTTCATTTTAATCTTTTTTCTATTTATATTAAATCTTGGAACAAGATGTTGTAAGCATTAAATGATATTTATTTTATTTTTCTTTAATATATATATACGTATATATATATTAGGGTGATTCTTATTTTGGACTTTTTCGATTTTTTTTTCAATGATAGTCCTAAATCGGTTGCAAATCTATAAAAAAAAAAAAAAAAATTCATGCCAAGTTTTAGCTCCTAATTTTAATATAAACCCGGACCTCCCATAGTTAAAGTTTTTAATGGAAATAAAATAGGAAAAGTTGTGTTATAACTTTGGAATTTTTCACTTCATGTACTAATGAACAGATCATCAATTTGACTAGTTCAAGCGTTATTCGAAGTCAAAATTAACTAGAACTTTGATTTTAACCTCGAATAAGACTTGAACCAGTCAAGTTGGAAAAAAATCATAAGAGATCTTTTTTGTAAAACGTTAAATTTTCTATAAGAATTATCATTTGCCGACATGATCTGTTCATTAGTAGCCTACATGAGGTGAAAAATTCCAAAGTTATAACACAACTTCCGGGTTTATATTAAAATTAAGAGCTAAAACTTGGCATGAATTTTTTTATAGATTTGCAACCGATTTAGGACTACCATTGAAAAAAAAATCGAAAAAGCCCAAAATAAGAATCACCCTAATATATATGTTATGTTATGTTAAGTTTGTTGAGGAAGATTTTCTATCATATTTCTGTTTATATTTTAATTTTCTATTTATATTAAATCTTGGAACAAGATGTTTTAAGTAATAAATGATATTTATTTTATTTTTCTTTAATATATATATATATATATATATATTCTATTAGATAGGTGTTTGCTCTTAATAATAACTTATTTGAAAATAAAGATCCTTGTCAGCAAATCTTATCTTGTTTAAATGCGCAGATTCCCATATAACTCCCCATGCTTTTTCTATAAATGGAATAAACTATTTTTTTATAAAGTTAATCGCAGATTACAGGCTGGAGAGGTTGTACATCTCAATTTATATATAAGGAAACCTAAATTTTCTCTTATTCTTTATTAAAAAATTTTTTCGCTCCAACGATTTTGATTAAAATTCAAAAATCAATGATTTTTTAGATGCTCTTTAAAATGCAAAATGAGAACATTTTTTCTATTGAAATCTTTTGAAGCACATTTTGCTCTTGTACTTGATAAGAGAGATGGTTGCTATGGTAACAAATACAATCTTGAATACAAATGTATCGTCAACACAAAAAAATTTTTTTTAGGTTTTTTGTCATCTATTGAGGTGTTGGATTATTCAATAACTAAATAGTTTTTTAAGCATCAAGGTTTAGGCAGTGAATAAAAATTTGAAAAAAACTCCAAAAAATCCCAAACAAAAAGTGAAGTTAGAAACAAGGGATTTTTTAATTAAACCAGGTTTGCTGCTAACTTCACGGCTTCTTTGAGTTTTTAGGGTGGTAAAGTGGCTTACTACTTTATCGACAAGTAGGCGGGAACATATGCAATTGAAGGAAAACTTGTGCGAGTCGTGTTTTGTCTGGTGAGGTCTGGGTAAGGTTTCGGGGCAGCCCAAAGCACACCCCAAAACAGCACAAGAGCATCCAAAAGTAGCCTGACAGCTATGTTAGTTTTCACATAGAGAGGGGGTGAGAAGGCGTGTATCTGGGGAAATGTGGGCTTGGGCTACTTGTGCCCATCCACGTCGGGCGATAAACGAACAAACCTATTGAACCAAATATGTAGATAAAAGTTCAAAAGAGTTTTGGAAAGTATTTAAAGAGAGTGATGAAATAGAATGATAAAATGTCATCCCATTTAGTGTTATAGCTTATATACCATTAAAAATATGGTTTGGACTTTGATTTCTATACTTAGCTAGCATAACCTTAACTTGGACAGTGTGTTAATAAAAAAAATAAAATGCCTAGACTCTCTGATAGGGCTTTGGCAAAAACCGCAACAGGCGGAGCCTTTATAACCGCCAGTATGATTTTCTATTATCACTTAATGATGCAGCAACGAGTTCGTTCTTCACAAGCCTACCAGGATTCTATGAACATACTTCAACAGCATCCAGCAGCTCGCAGTTTTCTCGGCGAACCAATTAAAGCCAAATGGATTGATTTGTCACATTCAAACAACATCTGCACCCCGACGTCGTGGCAAATGGAAGTTCCCGTGAAGGGCCCTCTACAGAGGGGCACATTACATATTTGGGCGAGTCGCACTTTAGAAAATCCTCAAGACGACAAAGAAGTCAGAGAGAAACCTTTTATTATAGATCGACTGGAATTAGGCCTGGAGAAAGAACGCAACAAAAGATTAATAGTCAAGAAGTAGACAATGAACTAAATGTCATATCCATTATATATATATGTTGACGGCATAAATATGAATTGGCAAATAAAGTATTTTTATTTCAAGACATCTCTTTTTTCATTATTAACATTTAATTGTCTCATTAAATAAAACTTCTCCAAAGAACCATTTGTTTTACAGTATAGGCAAGTTATTAATAAGTTAGCAGTTCTTGAATTGTCTTTCTCTTCTATCATGAGAGAATATTTAATGTTTTTAAGAATACTAACAGCGCCGCCAGGCTTCGACGGGCTCTGGACCTAGCCGGGGGGCTTTGCCCCCTGGATCCCCACCAGCAGGGACCTTAATACTTGGAGTTTTGAAAATTTTTTTTCTAAGAACTTGGAAATATTACAAAAAGAATGACGCTTGTTGAATCAAAATCGATAGGCTGCTCTCTAAGATATCGCCCGTTGAATATAGGGCAAAAATGACCTTTTTTGGGCATTCTAATGGTATTTTCTCTAAACCAGGAGCATTTTGGGGGCTGAAGATTGGCGCACAATTTTACTTTTTATGGTACTACAACATACTAAAATTTGGGGAAAATCCACGACCCTTTCCCACAAAAGTGGTCGAAAAGTAAAAATATTGCCCATAATTTTTATCTTTCCTTAGACGTCCGCGGCCTAGTTCCAATCAGCCCTCGAGTTAGGACCCGATTTTTTAAAATATGAGGATCCGGAATCTTTAAATAATCTAGAGTAAAATTAATTATAAATATAAACATTTTAAATATGTTTTGACTTTAGCTCCTTTTTTTCGGCAAGTAATTGAACCAACTTTTATATGACAACTCGTTTCTGACGTTTATTCCCTGGCTTCTGCTTTGCCGCCTTTTCGCTTTTCGCTCCTTTTTTTTTTTGTCATGTGTGCACAGGACAGATACTGACTCCTTTTGAAATGCTCCTTTGATCCTTGAAATTGCCTACGTGTGATCTGTAATCCCCTATTATTTCGCTAATTACTTTTTGTTGCATTATTGTTCTGTTTTGATAAGGTAATGAAAAAAAGAATAAAAAGGCTTTGTCTGCGATAGTATCTGGAATTAAATCACATATATATACAGAAATTCGAGATTTGAAAACAGGAAAAGAGGTATGAGATAGATTAAGAAGTATATATGAATATAAGGATTTTTCTAGAGTTGCTTCATTAATTGAACAATTGGTTAAAATTAACTACGAGAATTGTAAAGATATAAATGATTATTTGAAGAGTAAAATTAGAATTGCTCAGCAATTGATCATGAAATAAAAGATGAAGTTTTAGCAGCTTTGATGTTTCTTAGCTTATCAGACTACTATAAACTCTTAATAATAAATTTTGAAAAACTTAAACTTATAACTGATTTAGTTAAAGAAAGACTTTTAGCCGAAGCACATAAAGATGAAAATGAATCTAATGACACGGCCTTGGTGTCAAGGCAATCCAGGTTTTCAACTGTTGGTTGCTTCACATGTAATAAGCTGGGACATTTAGTTCGGTTTTGTAGAACTAAGATTGAAGAGAATATATTTAAAAATAAGGATTCACAACAAATGCTCATTTTTTCGCGAAGAAGTTTGTGAAGTAGCTTTTGGAAACCTGTTCAAAACGCCTATTAGAAATGTATATTTTGCTCAAAAAAGTGATTTCCTCAACATGGTCGGTCTGTGTGTTCAATTGTGCACCTGACACGGAGTTTTTGAACAAAATCGGCCAAAGGTTACTAGAACTTTACTAATCTACCGTACCTTTTTCAGTTTTTTCGATTTTCTCAAAATTTGCTCCAACGATTTTGATTAAAATTCAAAAATCAATTATTTTTTAGATGCTCTTTAAAACGCATTTTCTCATTTTGCCCTTGAAATATTTTGAAGCACACTTTACTCTTGTGCTTCATAGGAAAGATAGGAGAAATGGTTGCCTTAGTAACAAAATATAAATATTTTTCCATGTTTATTGTTCTATTATCTGGGTGTATCTTTTGTTGTATTCTTTGTTTCAGTTTATGTTATTGTTTTCCATTGTCTAATCCCAAAAAATTATTTATCCAATAAAACTCACTTCCCCTTATATGCAGTTATCGTGCAAGTCACTAACTATCAATAGTAACTAAAAAGTGAAAAACTTTAAAGAAAAATTTATCACTTGTGCGCCGCTTGTTCAACCAGTAGAGGGACAGACATCTGGGTCTGCTCTAACACACCACTGTAAGCAGCAAAGCCCAGAGGGCAGGGGGATTAAGTTATAGTTAAATATTTTTCGAGATCTATATATTTGAATAAGATAATAGTGGTAAAAATACCAATAAACAACACTCACAGTCTTGTTAAATATATTTATGACTCCGAATCGAGGTATTTTGACTACTATTATCTATTTCAAATATATAGATCTCGAAAAATATTTGTTGACGGAAACCCATAAAATCTGTTGTAACAAGCACACCAAAAATGCCTTTAGTAGGTCCAAATCTAATATGGGGATTGTAGTGTATTCGTATATGTAAATTATAAAATAAATAATGTAGCACAAACGTATTTTGTAAACTATTAATTATATGTTTATTTATTTTGTAACAATAGCATTTTTTTAACAATAGCGTATATGACAGGGATATATAATTTTATAGACGCCCCACCGAGTTATGATTCATTTAAGTGGCCCGCAAGATCATTTGGGTTGACCTCCCCTCTATTAAATAGTTCTATTTATAAAATAAAGTTTATTTTTATATTTAATAAAAAATTATTTTTTTTATTTAGGTTAATTTTGGATTGCGAAATTACGAGCAATTCTGATTTCTATTTATTGGCGCCTATTCTATATTTTAAGGTAAGCCCCTAAATTTATTTAACAATTAAGCCAATCGAAAAAGAGTAAATTTATTTAATTTTAGATCTATTGAGATTCTGCAAAATTTCTTCGTCAGAAGAAGAAGAGGAAGAATCGTTCAATTGGCACGGAATCATTCAAGAATGGATGTGGAACAAAATGCAAATTACAATTCCACAAAAGGAGCTAAGAATGTTTTGCATGGATTCACCTATCAGTTAAATCTTTTGATTCTTTTTATTATAAGAGGAATCAAACAAAAATTGAATTTTAGATTAGCAACAGAAATTGACGAGGCGGATAAGTTTGATGATGTTGTCTTTGAAGTTGAAAATAAAGAGGAGGAAAACGTGCAAAAAACTTTGTTCTGTATACAAGCAAAACATAGAATTAGTGAGAATGAAAGTAAAAAAAAAATATTTGGAAATTCTTTATTAGGCAAAGGAGGAAACGATGATTTTAATTTAAAGAAATATCTAAAATCGTATTTACAAATTCAAAATTGCAAGGAATTCTCTCAAAGTTTAAAGAAATATTTCATTATTTCCACAAATATCGATTTTGATATAGAATCGTTAACAAAATTGAAAATATCATTAGAAGAAACAAAAATTGATATTCTTGATAACATTTTACCGACAAAAGGAAAAACTTTTAAACTCAAAATGAATGAAGGGAATAAAATATTTGAAAAATTAAAGGAAGATTCCATTTCTGAACAAGATTTAAAGGATTTTTTTGATCGGTTAGTTTTTGCAGTAGGACAGCCAAAAGAAGATGAACTTTTTGAGCAAATTAAAACAGAAATTGGTTCAGAGTTGAAACTTCAAGATCCAGATTTAGCAGCGAGTGATTTGCACAGAATGATTTTAGAATGGTTCAAAACACAAAATGCAAAATGGCTAACACAACAAAACAATCCTCTAGATCTTGTTGAAAGGAAAATCAATTTTCTTTCCATTTCAAAATCTAGTCAGGATTATTGCTCCCAACTTGCGAATTATCAAATCACTTTCAAACAAAAAATGCCCATCGTTAAAAAGTTTTTAGAAAATAATCAAAAGAATATTTTAATTTTAACATCTTCATCTTCATTGATTGAGAATTTAAAAGTTTTTGACGCTATCAATGAATCAAAAGAATACAAATATTTGTTTATCAATTCAAATTCTTTATCAGATCTTATCTTCTTAGCTGATAAAAATTCCATTTTAATTATACACTTGGAAAATGTCAGTAAAAATCTTTCTTTTATTGAAAATTTATTTGAAGAAGAAGAAAGGAAAATTATTTTGATTATTTCTAAAGAAACGTTATTTGAAATCATGGATTATTTTAATGAACGTTGGTTGATTCATAAAAATAAAAATCAAAAGTTAACATTTGAAGATTTATCGGAAGCTTCCCAAAAGATTCTATTAGAGAAAGAAATTCAATTTCTGGGTTCTCCGATTCAAATGGAATTTTTATTTAATTATGAGGAAATTAAGGCTAAAATCGATTCAGAAATGTTTTCAAAATTAATCGAGAATCCTGAAGAAATCAAAATTGGAAATTGCATTGAAGAGTGTAAAAAGATTTTTATTCAAAGAAAATTCGATTCTGATTTTCTAAGCTTCAAAAACGAAATGCTTTTAGACGACAATATTCCTGATATTTTTGTGTTGTTTCCAAAAAGTGAACATTTCAATTCAATTCAATATGACAGAAAAAGAATTTATGTTTTTGAAGATTATTATGATGCATTAGAAAAATTTTCAAATTTAAAAGAAAAAAATAAAACTAAAAATATCCATTTATTCTGTCATTCTGACTCACTCTGGTTAATCCGAACTTTTGGTACAATATCCAATTTATATCTTCATCATAAATGGAATTTTCAAAGCCATTTTGCAAATTGTAAAGATTATCTTCATGCCGAAATAAAATGGCGTAAATTTCATCAATATATCATCTTTGATGAACTTTTTGGTTATCTTGAAGATACGCTTATTTTTTATTTTGAACATTATGTTGATTCTATCAGCTGGATGAACAAAGTAAAAGGAATTATAGAAAAAAATATAGAAGAAAGAAGATTATATTATTTTGATAATAAAATTGAAGCTAAAGAGAAATTTCTCTCCTTACAAAACGAGGAAAAAAATAAAAATCGAAACATTCATTTATTGAAAGTTCATTCTGATCCAATTTTGAAAAAAACCTTTGGTTCAAATTCACATTTAAAGACATATCGATATGATATTCTTGAAATTAGTGAGAACGATATTCTAGAAATTCCATACCCAAAACTCGTTTTAATATCAAATGACGCAGGGATGGGAAAATCTCAAGAGATGAAGTATTTGGCATTAAATTTGCATCGAAAAGATAATAAATTATGGGTGATACAAATCGATTTAAATGCACATACAAAACAACTACAGAAAATGCTACAAAAGCCACGTCAAGATCCTCTTGAAGATTTAATCGATCTCTGTATGTTCAAAACAGAATTAGAAAAGATTTTGTTTCGACATTGGATTCACAAGAGAAGTGATCGCATTGTGATCTTTTTCGATGCATTTGATGAAATCAGCCCAAAATACGAAGATGTCGTTATTCCTCTCATCCAAGTGATTTTAGATGAATATAAAATTAGAAAATTATTTCTTACAACTCGGCCTCATTTACAAAAAAAATTGGAAGAAATTTTTCATGTAAAATCTTTTAAGTTAAAAAACTTTGATGAACTTGATATAATCAAGTATTTGATAAAGTTTTTTGAAATAGAAAATTTGGACGAGTTTCAAATGGATTGGGACTTTTCAGCAGGAAATCAAATAATAGGAACTCCATTAATGCTTTATTTATTTGCAAATTTTTGCAAAAAACGCAATTTGAGTATAAAAGATGCATTGAATTTTGATGAAAATATCAATCAATATGATTTATATGATTCTTTTTTTGAAGACCAATTCTTGCTTTATGTTGAAGAGAAAGCAAAAATTGATACATCAAATCTTATTAGCGACGAGTGGATTGAACAAGAAAAACAAAGTTTTTTTAAATTTCTTGAAAAATGTGCATTCATTGAATTATTTAGTGGTGATTTGAATAAGGATTCATCAAGCGAAGATTCATCGAGTGAAACGGAATATTCTCTAAATAAAATATTCAAAATAGACATTTTAAAATCAGATCCACCAGGGAATATTTTAAGACTTGGAATCGTGTCCGTTAGAGGTGATGACAATTATTATTTTATTCAAAGAACTTATGCTGAATTCTTAGTTGCTCGATATTTAATTATAAGTTCAGAGAATTTCACATCAGAAGAAATTTTGAAATGTATTTTACTCAAATTCTTTTTGGATGAGAAATATTTAAAAATTCGTGATTTTATAAGATACTATTTAATGAAATCGGATTTGATAGAAAATCCGTCAAATCATGAATCATTTTATTTAAAATGCGGGTCTATTATGAACACGAAATATACAAATAGTTGGTTTAACATATATGTATTAGTCATGCAGGACTTATTTTTTTTAAGATTTATTTATAACTGTTGTTCAGCGGTGAATGATTATACTATATTCAACCAATTATTAAAGCATGAACCTGACCCATTTTTAGTGAAAGATTTATCTAAAGAAGGAATGATTGAACCAATTTTGGAATGGGCTCGAGAAAATCGAAGACGTAGTAGAATTATTGACCAGAGCTCAAAGAGCTTGAGAAGGAATAAAAAGATATCCAATCGATAATTGGACAAGAATATAAGAAAGTAACTTAAGGAGGTTCAGGAGCGACGGTTAAACGTACTTAAAAAAAAACTAGACTATTATAAGGAATTTTTCAATGCAGTTTTTTTTTAAATGAATTAAATTCATAAGAGATTATTGGGACATCGAACTATAATTTTTTTAATGACTTATTAAAAAATTATCGTAATTAATTTTTTTTGTTATCAAGCAAATACAAAAAAACAATCTGTCCCAATAATCTTTAATTTTTTTAAAATTTAAAAATGAATTTATTATTATTATTAATCACATATTAATTAAGAAATTTTTAAAATAAGCTTAGATGATTTATTTAAAATTCATCTGTCAAGGACTCTACTAGAGGGTACAAGAGGCAAACAAATTTGTCTTTTGTTACACCCAAAGATTCTAAAGCTCTCAGTTGTGACTCGAGCTTATCATATAGGCTTCTTAATTTGTCGATAGAGTCTCTTTCTATTACTAATTTTAAGAGCTCTCTGACGTATAAATCAATTAACAGCTCCTCCCGGCCACATCTCTGTTTTAATAATTTTATGGCTTTGTCATAATTAGAAGCTGATGGTGGAAATGTTGCAATTAATTCTCTTGCATAACTGCCCGGTAGTGTTGACTGTATCAAGTATTGAAATTTGTCCTCGCTATAAATGTTTTCATCTTCATGGATCTTGCGAAAGTGTGCCCAAAAGCCAATCCAATTCCTTATATTGCCATCGAATTTGTGTAGCTCAAGCTTTGGCAATCGATAAGTCTTCATCCTGGCCTTAGTCGAAGAGGAAGAAGTTTCACTTACTGCGATTTTTGGTTTTTCTGACTCGTACAAGTTGTTAATTTGTAGCCATTTATCCCGGTAGCCTTCCGTTTGATCAACCTCCTCTTGTATGGCATCTTCATCTTCCGTAATCATATAGAATATGTCATTGAAAAGTGTGTCTAATGCCACTAATCGTTCATATCGATCTGCGATTTTCTTATATTCGATGTTTATTTCATCAAAATGAACGTTTCCTTTTCGAATTAACGTTACGAGCTTATTATACGCGTTTGTGAATAGTCTTCTTAGCTGCGTTATCTCTTTTTGATTTTCTTCAACTCCATTTCTGAATCAGTCATCTTTAAGGTTATATTCCCCACAAGGGATGCCAAATGTTCAGAATGGGAATATTCTTGACTGATTGAGGAGATTGTATTAAATCAAATTTTAAAATTCAAAGTTTTATTAAAAAAACACAACACTAAATGTAAAGAGTTTATAAAAAAACAACACAAAACGCAACGAAAATAATTGAAAAAAAATAAATATACGATAATAATTAAACGAAAAAAAGTAATTAAATAGTTAAATTTGAAGCATGATAATTAGCGAGGTCCCGGGAGAATCAGTCACATGTAGGGCCGATAGTATAGCGCTCGGTCAAGTCAACTTTTGAACGCCGGTCAAGGGAACCTCGGTCAACATTTGACCGCAGTCAAATCTAGTTCCGTAGTATAAAAAAAAATGAACTCCGGTCCCATGACCGAAGCTCATACCATTGACAAACTGGCCTGTTGCTAACTTCATATTTATTTTGAATGCATTTTTATGATTTTTGAGTTGCTGTCAGCTTGCTGTTTTAAAATTATTGCTAAGATGGCCAAATTTAAACATCAGTAAAGGGGCATATAAAAATATAAATAAATAAATAAATAAATCGAAACACCAATGACCAGGGGGGGGGGTCTTGATTAAAAATTAGTTATATATGGAGCAACAAAAATTTCCAGAGAACGCAAAAATATTGTAATATTTTTTTTTTTTAATTTCAACAAAAAAACAATTTACAAATATAATACAAAAAAAATGGTATTATTTTATTTTGGCATCTTTCTCATTTGAGTGAATTTTTTTTTAGTAGATTGCTGTCAAAAAACACGTTTAGCCACCTCAATTCTAGCCTATTATCTATCAATTATATTAATAGTTTATAATATATATTCCGTCAAATCTGATTTGTCGTCTCCTCACAATCAAGCAATCATATCAAACATAATAATAATAGACACGATTACAAATATATTATTATATTCGACTAACTATTCTATTTAAAAGAAAAAAAAAAAAAAAAAAATAGAAAAAGGCCTGAGGACTAAAGCTTTTTGCTAAAAAATAAATAATATATATAATAATATTATTTTTTATTTATTAATATTTATTCCCTTATTATTAATATAAAATTTATTATTATTATTTTGTGAATATTTATATAATTTTAAAATTTTACCAACATTACTAACTATTATTTATACTTTAAATTAAAATATATTGTCAATTTTATAATAAACTGTATTTTTACTTTGTTTGGTATTTATATTTTTGAATAATGTTTTAGGTTATGTATTTAAAAATACGTGATCACATATGGCCAGCTGTCAAAATTGGCTATTTGAACTCCGGTCAAAAATTTGACTGGGCGAATTCGGCCGGTCAAGTTGAACCTCGGTCAAAGCTGATTTGACTGGCGGTCAAGTTTTATACTACGCAATTCTCGGTCAAATCGCCTGTTGACCGAGGTTCAAACTTTGAACTAGCTTTATACTATCGGCCCGTAGTGTTCAATGACAACCAGGGAATCAACATGACAACTCAAAATTCAGGTCAGCAGGCTTTCCAATTCGTCTTGGGGCGCGCAATTTGAACTTCCTTCCCGCGTTCTCGACAAATATTGAGGAGTATGGCGCTGACGCTCTGATCTTCTTGGTTCGGTCCGAGGAGTGCTCCCTTCTGGCTGAACAATTGTTTGTCGAGTGGGCGCTGTCTGTGATTGTTGAGTCTCTGTATAACTATAGAAGGGATGTGGTATTTTTTCGTTTGAAGCTGTGGATTCGGTGCTTGAATTCCGGTGGGGTGCAAAGGTAACCGATTTATTAGGGATGAGTGTTTTGCGTAGCTGGTCGATGTGTCTCTTGTAAATGTAGCCGTTGTCCAGTTTTATGAGATAATGGAGACTTCCATATTTTCTTATTATTGTACCCAATCGCCAAGTCCATTTTGCATTATGAAAGTGGCGAGATTGCACTCGGGTCTCCAACGTTGTATGAACGGGTTCCTGGAATGAGTATGGATTTTTTTTGTTCCGGTGCGGGCTTTATTGCATCTAATTGGATTCGTAGTTTCCTTTTTAGATATAAAATACACCAGTAGATAAAATAGTAAACATCAATTGTTAATAACAATATAACAAGAGATTTGATTAGCTTGAAATAACTTTTTTGGCGGAATTTCATAAGTTCCATCAATAACAATTACTTCTCCATTCTGATTAACAATCGGTAAAAATTCGGATAAGATAACAAAGTTTGCACACACATCAATCAATCCAGATCTTCTTGAAAGCACATCATGTTCAGCTAATTTTGTGCAATTTTTAAGCCCAAATGTTACACTTCCTTGAAGGAAATTGATTATAACATCAAGATGAGGACCATCATACAGTAGAGATTTAGTTTTAATGTGATGACATCGGGATTTATTCAAAAGTCTTATTAATTGTACATAAACCAAGATTAAGAAGAGGATTACCACAATTTCCATTATCAAGGTTGATGTCATTTCCATGACAACAAAGGAATCTGAAGCGTAGACAGAGTTGGTTGATAAGACCAAAGAAGACAGCTGCAGGTAGGTAAGTCAATTTAGTCTGTCTTCTACATTTCGACGTCACTACTACAATTATAGCTAATATTAGAATAAGAGGTGATAGTATGAATTTTCCTATTTTAAGATACCAAGATACTGATCCCGCTTGAAACAAGGTAAGATTATCCAATCTTTGTTGTGACGTATTCAAAACTGCTGAATCATGTATCAATTGATTAACGTTAATGATCTCCCTCAATGAATGATCAGAGTGATGGAGTTTGAAAGTAGTCTCTAGATTTATCCCGTCTATATGTAGATCATGGTACTCAAGATAGTGGAAAGAGTAAGTAAGCTTTTGCTAGAACAATTTTTTGATTCATAACTTGACGGCATGGATTTGAGTAGATAAAACCTGCAGTTTTCTGGACAATGAGTGCACATCCACATGGGATTTGAATTAGAGTCGAATGATTATGTCCACCAATTTTTTCATGGATTTCTCGGTTATCATATAATTGACGGAAGATGGCATTAATTTCCGGTCCCAAGTACATAAAAGTTGTAGAATTTAATTGTCTCCAAACTATGGATGATTGAATAGGAAAGATCTTACAGTGTTTTTGATAATCTTTCACTGATCCTCCATTAAATAGCAAGGATACACAAGACAAATCACTTAAAGGAAGCATTGTATCAATTTTAACTAAACAGTTGTTAATGTCATTGAGAGTTGATGATTGACAAATCTTATTTGACAATGTCACATCTGATAAAACTCCGTGTTGGGTGTAATAAGAAACATCTTGTTCACTTAGTCTACATACATTTCTCCATTTAAAAGGAATGGAATAAACTCAATTTTGTAAATTAATGGAAAAGTTGGATAATCAGGATTTATTGGTACTGATAACAACAATAGAGTTCCTTTAATATCAGTATGACACTTTATTAGGGGCAACTCATAATACCAGTTTACAGATTCTTGAGGGATTGCTTCATGTCCATGGCAAGTCTCCTCTAGATATATTACGGGTGACAGTCTCAAGGATCTGTACAAGATTTTCCGGGGGAACGTGATCACGACTTAGATGATGATTGTTACAACTTGAAATTAGAAAGTTATAGTTGACAAGTTTCGAGTAATCTGATAACTGAGTTGTGATGAGGGACAATGACTGATTCATGAACATTCCAAGAAAATTTACTGCAGTATCAGTCTTATTGATTGATTTTTCAATTAGATAGAAGTTATCTTCTAAGGATGAGAGTTGAATGGTTAAATTACCGTCAACCCGATGAGAAATTTCAATTACATCATGAATTAAATGTTGGAGAGATTGATCTTGAGTTTTGAGCATGTTTCTAACAACATTTGAATAGTCTGTTAGATCGTTTAATTTTTGATTGATCTGCTGAGTATCATCATAATTGGCAACACCACCAATTTTCTGTAACAGCCAGCCCAAGAGAGGTATTGCTCCTCAAGGAATCTCTTGGTCCTAACATTGTGTATTGGATTGGGATTAGGGAAAAATAAAGGAACAATTATGTTGGTACTTTAAAAGATCAATGAAAATCAACCAAATGCATTAAATATTATTAGCTACCATTTCGACATCTCTTGGCAAATTTTTGAATTACTTGATATTTGGGCATACTATTTATGACACACAACGCCATCTTAGCGGGAAAAACATGCGTAACCACTTCGCTCCCGAGGCCTCTTAACATCTAAGCACCAACAACGATTCAAGGGCAGACAGCACTACTGCTAAGGATTTCGGATACTGTTAGTGATGCCATCCATGCCTACGGTGTGAGTTGGTCAATTTGCTTCCTTGCACTAATTCCATAGATCACAACTGTTCACTGTAGGAATTGGTTCGAGACAGATCTGTTCTTGTGGATTGAGGAAGAGACATTGTTATTTCTTATAGACTAGGTGATCAGACCCAAGGAGCTAATCATCAATTTATGGATTGACATGAATATGGTGCGATCGTCCCTTACTGAGAAACTAGAAAATTTAGCCTCCTTGTGTTATCCCGCAAGTAAATTAGGTTTCCTATTCAAAACGAAACGTTACTTTTCCTCCTAACCCTCTTTAAAGCCCAAATTCGGCCGTGTCTTGAATATGGTTTCCTTCTGGGCGTCGAAAGACGCTCTCTCCTCCTTGGACGCTATACATAGGAGTGCAATTAGACTGATCGATGTTTCTTCCTCTCACCACATCCCTACAGTCACTAGATCATAGAAGAAGCGTGTCTGCACTCTCTCTCTCTTCTAAAGGTACTATCAAATCACCTTGAAAGAAAGATTTTATTTAATCTTTAGTAAAAGTTCATCCAATTATGATACAGGAATACGAGTTTGTAAAAAAGTCATACCTCTAGTGTACACTCTGAGAGGCTATTAAAGTACTAGGAACAAATAAATGACACAGTCTGTACATTGGGGGAAAAAAAAAACAATTGTAATTTAGGGAAAATAGTGTAAAACCAAAGTAGTACCTGAGCAAATAAAAAAAAAAATAATCGAAAATTCAGGAATATTGTTCAATCATTCTATTTCTATCACTCTTCGATTCTAATTTCAATTCAGGATTCCCTCAGAGATAGCAACCTAGTGAATAGGTCTGAAGTGAGCAACTTAAGGCCGGCCATTCACGATCGCTCCATCCGTCCAAAATAGAGCGATGTCACTCCAAAACTGACCGTGAGTGGGGAAAAACAAATGAATATCGTGTAGTGAATGGATGACATCCATTTGGAGCGATCGTGAATGGCCGGCCTAGGACATTAAAGCATCAATAGTAATAAATTTATTGGCTCGAATTATTGTATATTAATGCAACGTTTTTGTTAATAAAAACCTACATGGTAATCATGTGTTTTTATTCTAGCTATTACACAAATGTATGTATTCTTTCTCTTTCGATAAACAAGTCAGAGAGAAACCTTTTATTATAGATCGACTGGAATTAGGCTTGGAGAAAGAGCGCAATAAAAGATTAATAGTCAAGAAGTAGACAATGAACTAAATGTCATATCTATTATATATATATATATGTTGACGGCATAAATATTAATTGTCAAATAAAGTATTTTTATTTCAAGAGATCTCCTTTTTTTTCATTATTAACATTGAAATTAAAATAATTAAATATTTATTAATTCATATACCCGAAAAAATAAGTGTGTGCCGCCGGGAGTTAAACCACGGATCCTCCATTTTATCATTTAATTAAAAGTTTCATTTGTTAAAGCTTCTCCAAAGAACCATTTGTTTTACAGTATAGGCAAGTTACTAATAAGTTTGCAGTTCTTGAATTTCTTGGAATCTTTTTTTCATGAGAATATTTAATGTTTTTAAACATAAAAGCCAAAATTCCAGCCAATGCATATTGTTCATTTGAAAAATTTTTGGAAAAAGGTTCCAAGAAAAATTGTAAATGAATAAAAAAAAATTAAAATCAGGCAAAATAAAATGAATGCAGTGAAATTATTGTTTTAAAACAGCGGTTCCCAACGTTTTTCGATGCGCGGCACAATTTATCGGTAAAAAAAAACGCTATGTATATATATAATTTGTATCTTTCCTTAAACTTCCGCGGCCCAGTTCCAATCAACCCGCGACCCACGGGTTGGGACCCGCTGTTAAAATATTGGGATCCGGAATCTCTAAATAATAATAAGTGGATTCCTAACTTAAAATATCACGTTAAGGAAAAATAAATCTCCGAATCCGCCTTTAGCTATTAACCTTCTAAATTTGTATCAAATGAAATTAATTATACAGCGAACGGATTTCTTCAGTAATTGAACCAGCCCTTATGCAAATAGCCATTATCTTGGCAATTGCAACTTTTATTTTCAATTTAAAAAATATTTTAATTAAATGATAAAATTAATTAATATTTTATTTATATAAAGACCTTAATTTGCACCTTTATATGAAATGCAGCAAGTAATTGAACCAATTCTTAGTAAGTGGGATTAATAAATATAAATTTTCTTTCTTTTAATTTTTAAAAGTGAAACTTTAATTACATCGCCTCAAATTTTTTTGCCCCTCTATCAGCATGTGCGTTACAAGTCGTGACGTCACCGGCGCTCACACCAGGTTTCTTCGCATAGGCGTAACTAGGGGGGGGGGGGTGCTCCCCCCAGATGCTTTCGGCAGACTGGATGCCAAGGCTGGCTGAGGACCAACTTATTTTTTATATAGACTATATATTATGTTGGTAAAAAGTAAGCGAAACCTTAAATAATATTGGACAAAATAAATATATTTTTTTGAAGAAAAAGAAGATTAAGTTAAAAATAAAAGGAAGAAAATAAAGATTTCTTCTTCCTTCCTTTGCACAAAAAAAAAAACAAATATTTTTTTTTCATATTTATTTCAACTCTTTACAATTGGAAAAAAAAATTACATTTTTATCATTTTTGTTCTGTTTTTTTCTTCATATAATACAAAATAGAAAAAGTATATATATATATATTTTTGGAATTTTTTTTCCCATTTAAAAAACAAGCTCATGAGCTATAATAATGAATAAAAAGTAATAAAAACATTTTTCAAGCCCCTAAATATACGTAGTTTATAAATCTCCTGAGATGGGATTAGTTTTCTTTTTCATAAATATTATAAACATTATACATATTTCAAATGTGATGAAATAATAAAAAAAAAATGGCGGTGCAAAAAATATCACAGGAAACAGGAAAAATGTATATTCATAGTATAATTATTTTTTTTTTTTTTTTCTCTTATTTTAAATCTAATTTCTAGAATGAATTAAGGGATGATGAAAAAAAGTACACAAATTGCTAAATTTATATTCATTTTTTTATAATTATTTAAAATTTTATAGAGAGATATATATAAATATATTCATATTGTTTGAAATATATATATATATTTATATATATATGTCCCTATATATAGATAAAGAAAGATGCGAGAGACACTCAAATACGTTGATTAATTTAATCAGATTTCTTGAAAACTTGATCTTGGACAATTTTTGAGGCTGAAAAAAATGAACAATTTATTATTATTAATCTTTTTGGTTCGGCAGTGGAGAAGAACGAGAAGAAAAATTGAAATGTCCCTTCAAAAAATATATAAAATTGAATTTAATCTAATGTTCTTTGTCGAATCATTGCTCTGAATCTACTCCAGAGTCGACACATGCACAGTTTTTAAATTTTTCAATGTTTCAAAAATTATCAATCTCTGAGAGATTCATTGATTGAAGATGTGATCATAAACAAGATGGATTAAGGGGCGAATGTCAAAAAACCGTTAATAGCCGATTCAGAAGCTGGTTATTCTAGGCAGCAAGAGATGGCGTTAGTTCTGCCCATAGGGAAATAAGGGATTTATTCCATTTCATTTGAAAGGTTCCAGCAAATTAATTAAAGGCAAAAAATTAACACAATGATTTCTAATTTAATTATCTATAAGATATAGACCGAATTTTTTTAAAATAACTTTTATTTAATGTGATTAATCTAAAATAATTTTATATTAGAACAGCGCAGGTCAATGCAGTCCAATTAGAGATAAATAAAAAAAATACAAATACACCTAAGAGGTTTGAGATGTTAAAGAAAACGACAACATAATTGAGAAAATAATAAATATATAAATGAAATTTGTATTTTTTTTATTTATCTCTAATTGGACTGCATTGACCTGCGCTGTTCTAATATTTAATTCTTCAGCCCTGGTGAGTTAACATTAAGATAATTTTTTTTTTTTTTTTTCAAAAATCAAAAGATAAGGCTTCTATAAGTTGTAGATATTTTAAATTGCGTTAATTAAAAAAAAAATTTGAGGTCGATAGCTTCAAAATTGTGGCCGGAGCCTCTCAACCGCACCCCGAGACGCGCACCTTAAACCCATTGCATTACTCCAGATAAACAGAAGAAATCTTTTTTGTTTTAATTTCAAAAATTTCATTTTAATTCATTAGCTTTATTCATTAAATAGGCTTTCAAGTATAAAAAAATTTTTTTATCTTGAGATATATTATTTACGGGACGCGAGGCTTATAAGGGGTCAAAAACACACAATTCAAATTAAATTGAGTTGGCAGCTTATTCGCCTAGGACGGATGTTCGATCAAAAATTTTTACGTTTTGACCGAACATTCGTCGAGGTCGGAGGCGAATAAGCTGCGAAGTCAATTTAATTTGAATAAAAACTCGTCTGAATCAACATAAGCATACAATTTAATTTGCATACGCCCTCGGGCCTTGGTCTAGTGGCTAGCGTGCTTGTTTTCAATAACAAGGGGGTTCGGATCCCAGGCAGTCCGATGATTGATTGATTTGGATACCAATGGCTTAAATAAATATGCCTGGACCCCTACCAAATAGATGTGGGTGTGTGTGTGGGAAAAAAGTGTTGAGTGTTGAAAAAAAAAAAAAAAAAAAAAAATCTATACGTTTTATTGTTGAACACATTGCAAAATGATTAAAAACACATTTCTAAAAGGAGTAAATATGTATATTAAAACTAAAGGCTAATTTTTGGTAAAACTAACTTGTATTGTGAAATTTTATAAAACATTTTGTATGAAATCCAACAATACGTCGCGTTGATTGTTCTTAGAACATAACAGATGCAACGAATTTGCTTTTTCTGAGGGCAAAAACCTCTCTGATCTTGATTTGATTGCCGCCCTTTCGATTTCTTTGGTTTCTTGTAAGATTCCAAGATTGAAATTGGGATCTTTCTTCGAAAAGCTCTTTCATTTTACCCAGACCATTCAGGATAAATTATTAGAACAAATTAAATTATTATTATATACTCCTTTTAGAAATGTGTTTTTAATAAAGAAAAATACAATTTCTTTCCCCGAATACATGTTCTTCTGGATAGAAAGTTATATCTTGGCCAGCCCGATCAACACCGCCCATATATTTATTTTAGTATAAATTAATTCTGGTTCTTTTATGGGATTTCGAAACATTTTTTAAAGGATTTTGTTAAGGGCAAACAGGATTGCTATTTGACGCTATGGTCACCACATCATTCTTTCCATTTTCAAGAAAAAAATGTTTTTCTCTGGATTCTGACTTAAAATCCTTTTTTTCTTAAATCTCCAATACTTTAGCAAATGGGTAATCTCTAAAAATTAAAAAAATAAACATAAAAAATTATTTAATTATTATATATAAACGTTATGGTGAAATAAAAAAAAAACGAAGAGATTGATTTTTTTTCTAACATAAACTAAATACATTTTCAAATACAAAATATACACTCCTACTCAATCCACCCTCAGTACATCAAATACGTATACATATGTGGGGCGTGTTATAAATGATACAATTTTAATATGAGAAGCCATTCTCAAATTAGAGAGGACGTTTTTGATGAGCAAGACACTGAGGGAAAAACTAGACATGTAAGGAATGGCTTCTCATATTAAAATTTCATCATTTAAAACACGCCCCACATATGTATAATTTGATGCACTGAAGATGGATTGCGTAGGCAATCCGAAATATTTGCAAAATAAATTATTTTAATGTGGAAAGCAACTGCTGTATTTTTCTCCATAAATTTAACCACCCTTCCCAGGAAATTTAATTTTTTTTTTTTAATTTTTTTTTTAAAAAGGTTAAACAATCAGCTAGGAGAATCGCTGTTTCAAAATTATTCATGAGTTTGAAATATGCTCATTCTCACGGGGTAATTAGTTGTAAATTATTTACAAACCACCCTTGGAACATTTTAAAGGAACAAAAAGACTCGTTTATAGGCCAGTAAAACCGAAAGAGGCAACGAGACAGACAAGAGACGACAGACAGTCTGGGTCTTGAAAGCTTATAGTCACATCAACAATTCCAATTCTATTGATTTATTTATTTTCTAGAATGGTGCCAAAAGTTTTTTTTATTTTTATTTCTTTAAATTTCTTTTCATTGAACCTTACCTTCGTCCTTAATGTTTTCAAAGATGTCTTTTACTGTCTCTTTATGTTTCAAAAATCGTGGACGGATAAACGTCTTATAGAGGACATTCGAACCGTTATTTTCAATCGGAGCAAAACACCAAATGAAAAAGATGCACTGAAACAAAGAACGAATCAATTATTAAGGGGAAAGGCAAAAAGATTTTAGAAAATCGATCAATTAATAAAGATGAATAAATTGTAATCACTTAGAATTTCTGATCCCGGGGAAAAAGAAACCAACGTGCTGAATTTGTCTTTTTATTGCATATTTTAAAATCATATATTTAATTATCCGAACCTAATTAGCCAGAATAATCGAATTCCAAGTCAAAAATATGAATACATTTTGTTAAAAGACAGAAAGAAGGAAAATTACAAATTTCTATTAGCAAAAAAAAAAAAGCTAAAAATTGAGATCCAGGAGTTCCTCTTTTGATATGACTGCTTGTCTGAGGATCAGGCAGGATGTCTGAACCAGGTGGAAAATCGAGAGCCAAATGAATCAATCATATCAATATCATAAAAATTTATCTAATTTTCTTTTAAAATTCCATCTCCCTCCCCGATCTAGAAATGGAGTCATCAAAGATTCCTTCAATCGCTCTTTTGAAGTGAATAAATCCTGAAATGACCCAAATAAATGAAAATATTTGCTCCTTCCGGAAATTGATCCGTTATTTTTTAACAGCTAGAGAGAATTTTAAAAAAAATGCTCTGCAATTAGTATTTTAACACAAAAGGGGGGGAGTATATCACGGATTCGTTTGAAAAAATTGGGGTTTCTTTCGCCAAAAAAATGTTACGTGTTTCGGCGTTTACTCCATAGAGCCCCGATTGGCAAAAAATAAATAAATATCGAAACAATTTTCGGTTCAAGTAGTTTCTGTTTGAAACATTACGTAACAGTCAGCTGTGGCTAGGCTGGTAGCGTCGGAGTGGTAATTATGTGGTCTCGGGTTCGAACGACGGAGTAAGCAATTTTTTTAAATCTTTTTATGTTATTGTAACAAACAATATATTTAAAACTGTTTCATATTATTTTTTTTTTTAGTAATTAAATTTTAAAATTTTGTTAAAATTGTTTTTCGAGTTTATTTATTACCTTAAAATTAAAATTTAATTTAAATAATGAAGAAAATATCATTTATTACAGTATTTAAATATATGAAGAAATAAGGAAGGCATAAAATAATCCATTAATTAAATAAATAATGAAATTAATAAAAAATTTATTTGTTATATTTGATAAAAAAATTATGTACAGTCAAGCGAATATAGAAGATAACTTACTTTTTTAATTTATTGTACATTTACCCCACACGAAGTAGGGTGATATATAGACCTATAAGTAATAAAAAATGAAAACAAATAAGTAGGCGACAATTAGCGCAGTTTATAAAGGATATTTAAAAAATTTTAAAATTTAATTACTAAAAAAAATAATAAAATATGAAAAAAAAAATAATATGAAACAGTTTTAAATATATATATTGTTTGTTACAATAATATAAAAAGATAAAAAAAATTGCTACTCCGTCGTTCGAACCCGGGACCACATACTTACCAGTCTTACTTACAGGTGACGCTACCAGCCTAGCCACAGCTGACTGTTACGTAATGTTTCAAACAGAAACTACTTGAAAGGCGAAAATTGTTTCGATATTTATTTATTTTTTTGGCAATCGGGGCTCTATGGAGTAAAACGTCGAAACAGTGAACATTTTTTGGCTCAAAGTATAACCTCAATTTTCAAAGAAGTGTATAGTCCCTTGTAAGATAGGGGAAGTAGGAGCAAAGGTGTTCGATTATTATTATTAAGATTTAAATGAGGGCAGATTCAGCCAAATAAAAAGCCTTTAGGTGCTTCTCCACTCGAGATTTATTTAATGTCTCATCATCGGTCATATCATGAATCAAATTGAGAATTTTTCCATCACAGACACTTCGATTAATCATTATAACAAATTTTTATTATTTTTAGTATATATATATATGCTGTACTATCAATGACCACCTTTAAGCTATATTTTGATACGGACTGAGATGAGACATTAAATATATCTCGAAACGTCTCCGTAGTCGACACAAAGCACATCAAGGCTTTTTATTTGGCCCAACCTGCCTTGAGTTAAAAATCTTAATAATAATAACACAGGGGAACAACAATTTTTTTTCTGCGGCATAAACGCACAGCCACCAAATTCCATTTATTATTATTAAGAGATGGCATCAAGATAATGCCCAGTTTAGACAATCAAATGGCCGCGGTCATCTGTAATTGAACAAATTTAATTTTGTCTGCTATTTATTAAAACAATTTATTTATTTTTTTCATAGGGAGAGATAGAATCCAACTTGAGAAATTTTTTGAGTCTCCCCATTTGAGAATTTGGGGATCGGATTCTCTATAATTTCCTCTTTAAGAGTGCAAAATTTCATTTCGAAATTCCAACGGGAAGTCGGTCAAATAAAGCACGACAGACGGACACTCTGCTATTATATATAGAAATGGGAGACGCAGCTAAGGTTTTTTCTTTATTTATTTAATTCACACAGCTGACGTTTCGGTCCTGAGTTTGAACCATCTTCAGAGCTGGATAAAAGTCTTCTTTTTTTTTTAAACATTCCCACACACAATCACACAGTCTTTTCGGAAACTTAGGTCATTTAAGACTTTTACGATAACCGTTGTAATGAATATATCTATTGGGGGTTCAGGCATTCTCTATTTAAGCCATCTGGTATCCAAATGGCTTAAATAAAATCATCGGACTGCCTGGGGTCCGAACCCGCGACGTTCGTTATACGAGGTTAGCAAGCTAAAAAAAGTCTTTATGAAAGTGACAGAGTGGATTTTATACATTGTTGAACCAAACCTTTATATTAATATAATAAATATATATACACAGTATGCGATGTCCAGGTATCTCATAAATGGATTTATTTTCCATTTTCTGGTCATACTGTATGCATGCATCTATATAATTACAATATTATATTAAGGTATGGTTCAACAATGTATGAAATCCACTGTAATACTTTCACAATGACATTTCGCAGGCTCTGAGATGGTTCAAACAGGGAACCGAAACGTCAGCTGTGTGATTTAAATAAATAAAGTAAAAACTTTAGCTGCGTCTCTTATTGTTCTACCCTCTTATGAATTATTTTTTGGATTTTTCAGATTAAAATTTCATTATTATAATTTTTTTAAAATAAAAGCCACTGCAACTTGGCCTCCTCAATAGTTAAAAGGAACAAATAATATATGCTTGATATAACATTTTTATTTGATGCTCTAATGAATTTATCCATAAGAACAAAAAAAAAAAAAAAAAGAAAGAATAAAATATGAGATGAGTAGTTTACCTTGGCAAGCCAGTAGAGAGGCAACCAACTGGTGAGGAAGTTGGAGAAATAGTCAAGAGTAGAGAAAAAGGAGAAGACAACCCAATATGTGAGCCATTTAGTATCATCCTCTTTGGATGAAGTCTCGATGGCCGTCATTGACATATAAGCCGGGAATACGAAACCGACGGTATTCGAGATCAGTTGACCAGCAGCGCCGAAACCCAAAAGCAGCCCCACAAACGACACGACACCTGCAAAATAAAACAAAACACCATCAAATATTTGTTTATTTAAAAAAAAAAACATTTCTCCTATGGAGTACAAGAGTAAAGTGGTCTTCATAAGAGTCCAAGAGCGAATGAGAATATACATTTGAAAGAGCATGTTAAAAATAATTGATTTATGAATTTTAATCAAACTCGATGGAGCAAATTTTTCGAAAATCAAAAAAGACATGAGAAGGAGCAAAAAACAAAAGCCTCCGATTTAATACAATTCAATGAGACGTTTCGGGTGAACCCATCTTCAGTCCTTCAAAATTGTTAAAAGTCCCGGAGTTGGTCAATAGGGCAATACATGTAAATTTTATGTATCATATGTCCGGGCGATGTGGGCCATCGTTCTCACTAAATAAATACGATAACCCACATCGCCAGGGCATATGATACATACATTTAAATTATACATTGCTCTATTGACCAACTCCGGGACTTTTAACAATTATGACGGAGTGAAAATAAATAGATGAAATTTCACCCGAAACGTCTCATTGAATTGTATTTAATCGGAGGCTTTTGTTTTTTGGCTGCACCTGCTCCTTCTCCTATCTATAGAAAAACATCCACTGACTTCATTGAAAATAAAAAAAAAAAAAACTGAAAAAGTACATCAGTAAAATAGTATAGTACTCTTTGGCTGATTTTGATCAAAAGCTTCGTGTTTCGTCCCAGAGGGGTGGCTAACTTAAATATAAAATTTCAAACTCCTAGCTCTTTTCGTTCTTGAGATATTTTGTTCACAGACAGACCATGTAGCGAAAACCACTTTTTTGGATTCAGGGGACCTCAAAACGTGTATATCCATCAAAATATCGACATGGAATTTTTCACATTAATCCAATACTTTCTCTATATAAATGCTGGTCGCAAAGCCCGCCTTCAGTGGGCTTTCCGCCTAGCCAGGGGGCAGAGCCCCTAGACCCCCTTGCTCGCCTGCAGCGGGCAAGTTTATTGCCAATTTGGGATATTTCTTATTGCAATTCAAGTGTTAAGTTAGGATCTTGAGTTCACGCGAGGTTACTGACTGGGCACAGCACGAAAGGGTCTATTTATGACTGTTTGAAGGGTCAGTCGTATGCGTACTCTCTTCGTTTTTCAACTGCTGCGTAGCCCCGCTCCCAGCCCATAGTCATATACCCAGAAAGCTGTTTCACAGAGAAACTACCTGCCTCTAATTTTCAAGCCACCTTGTCTATTTTGTTCCCTTATTGAAGAAATTTGATTATAATTAATTTTCCAAAATATTTAAGAGATTCAAATTATTGCTACGTTACTCCCTGGTCCATGTACTATATGTGTACTTAATTTCAAATAGATTCATTGAAAATTGTGGATTTCTTTAGAACATATACATACATATTTACATACATACATACATTTTTCCCATTTCATTTTTATATATTAATATATAGATATATATTACATATATACATAGGTAAGAGAAAGTAAAAATAAAATCCAAACTAAGCGTAGCTTAACCCTTAATCTTCCCTTATCTCTTGAATTGGGGTCATACATAGATACGATCGAAAAGTAGAGCAAACAAGCCGCCTGCTTGCAGGTGCGTCCAAGAGTTTTTTTTTTTTTTTTTATCATTAACTCCTTCTCTATTTTTCTAATTCGATACCATTATAATTTAGAACAATTTCACCAGCTTTCTTGTCTCGAGCAACTCGCGGTCACCAACCATTTTGAATTTCTACAATTCTAATTAAAATTTACCCCCACCCCCTCTGATGGTGACAATATTAATAAACATAAAATCCAAGAGGGAATTAAAATTTGCCTGTTATAAATAATACAGGGCAACAATGATTCTGCGGCAAGGGATTTATTAAACAATTTTAGCTAATTGAATACGAAAATAATATTTTTGTTAAATTGCCTCTACTTTTTGAGATAAAGCCAATCTATTTATGGTATACTGGAAATTACATTATCGGAGGAAAATATTTTTTAAAACGTTTATTTTAAAATTATCAAATGATTTCGAACAAACAAAGTTCTAGAAATGATAGAAAGAATAATAATAAAAAACAAAAACATATAAGAAGAACGTTCTGTACGGGATTTCCTTTGGTGTCTTTGGTCCGGTTTATCACGAGAACCAGAGTCAATCCAAACAAAATAATTTATAGGCTGAGCACTTCTTCATCTAAATTGACTTAGTTGTTAATAAACTTATGCCGGAGAATAAAAAAATTTTTTGTTCCCCTGGGTAATTATTTTATAATAAGAACAAAAAAAGGCCCGATCTGCATATAGGCCTGTATTCATTAAATTAATAAAGTAACTGATCGATAAATCGCCTCTCGCTTGAGAGTGCGTTAACACTAAGTGTGACGGACAGACAGAGATGAAAATAGACAATCCTAAATATAAATTCACAAATCATCACACGTTAAATGTTCTTTTTTATTTTTACCTTTAAAAGGAAAAAAAAGAAGCATGACGTTTCAATTATTATTATTATTATTATTGTTTGTCAGTCACTTGAAAAACAAGATAAACAAAGAAATAAACAGTTTTAAAATATTTTTATCCTTCTGTTCGTCATACAATGATACCAAAATGCAAATTAGTTTTTTTATACCCAGTCTGGGCATAAGTCGTTTTCACGGTTTCAGAAAACAAATGTTTGCTTTGGACACCTGAATTCATTAAATATATTAAGGAGGTTCAGGAGCGACGTCTAAACGCACTTTAAAAAAAAACTAGACTATTATAAGGAATTTTTCAATGCGGTTTTTTTTAAATGAATTAAAATCATAAGAGATTATTGGGACATCGAGCTATAAGTTTTTTAATGACTTATTAAAAAATTAACGTAATTAATTTTTTTGTTATCAAGCAAATACAAAAAAAACAATCTGTCCCAATAATCTTTAATTTTTTTTTTTAATTTAAAAATGAATTTATTGTTATTATTAATCACATATTAATTAAGAAATTTTTAAAATAAGCTTAGATGATTTATTTAAAAATCAACTGTCAAATTAGTTCAGCATTCTTGCAATAGATGGCAGGCTAGTCTAATAGCCGATCCACTGTTAGCCTATAGCTGGCCTATATTTATATATTTTTATGCTTTTATAAAAGAATACATAATATATAATAACATTTATAAAGTTATATATTGTTAAAAGATCAATGAAAATCAACCAAATGCATTAAATATTATTATTAGCTACCATTCTGACATCTCTTGGCAAATTTTTGAATTACTTGATATTTGGGCATACTATTTATGACACACAACGCCATCTTAGCGGGGAAACATGCGTAACCACTTCGCTCCCGTAGCCCCTTAAGAGTCAAAATTTGGAAATTACTAAAGTGAAATCACATTGACGATAGAAAATAGAACAGACTATCTATTGAATCTTTGATTTATTAATTGATTTTCTAGAAATAAATGTGTTCAGTCTAGTCGCGTCGACAGCCGCCTTTTTCTTGTTCGAGGGGGATGTCATCGTTTAGAGAAACGCTCAATAGCTTAACCAAAATGAAGAAGATACCGATTTGAAGGGTATGAAGTTTCACTTCTAAAAAAAAAAAAAACGGTGTATTCAATTTTGGTTTTATTTTTCAAATAAACAAAGATTTTTTTTCCGCAAGTGAATTTGAAGCTTTAATGATTGGCTGATTGACTGATCCCTTTGAATGCACCCCTAAATTTCCACCCCATCTAATTTGTTATTTAAAGCTAATAGCTCGCAACGCAAACGACTAAACAAAGCTTCTGATATAAGCTTATATAAATATATAAAATAAAATAAAAAGTTAATTATAAAATCAAAATGAGTTGTTAAATAGGCCTAGCAAGTTGATGAATAAAATTGAAATTTTTTTTATTTGTTTCCAATTAGAGTTATTATTCAAAGTTCAGCAACCTGTTGGCTAACAAAATTTCCATTATATAATACAAACAAGTAAGCGATAGAAATAAATATTACCTATTCTTTTTTTTCGACTTTATATGTGTAATTTAAAAAAAAAAATGCAGGTAGCTTTTTTTGACTTTGAACTTGATTTTAATTACGCAACTTCGTCATATTTACCCAAATTAACTTATCATACTTTCTAAATGACTCATTTGGAAAGAAAAAGAGAATAAAAAGATAATGACTCAATTGGCTTCTAAGAGTACACAAATAGAGCATAAAAGCGCATAGATAAAATCTATTAAACTTTGGAGTTGAGAGTGAAAAAAAGAAATCGGAAAGTCGCGATTAATATCTATTTATCTCAAAGTTGCATTTAATTCTCGAATAAATTTCGCCTTTTAAAAACTTTATTAATCAATTTAATTAAGTGCAAAGTTCAAAGTTTTTTTTTTTTTTTGAATTTTTCGGCATAAGAGGCCTTTGAAGACTGAAGCATATATTATTCAAAGGTATTGATTTAAATAAATTTTCATTCATGTGACTTCCTGGAATCGGAAACCACATCCCTTGGCTTTTGAGGTTATCAAAGATTTTTTTGGTCGATAGGTAAGAGAGGGTGTGAAACAATTTTAAGGGCAGATGCTTCACTTATAGTCAACTAGTAAAATTATCTGACTGATAGAAAATCATGGATATAAGTAAAGAAGAACACACTTGATTATCAAGTTAAAAAAATGAGTTTTTTTTTTCATTTAATTAGCTATCTGAGATATAAGGAAGCTTTGTGAAGTTAGCAACTTAATAAGGGCATCATTTATTAAAATTATTAGAAATTAAAATAATTCTTTAAAGCTAATTAATTTTTTAACAAAAATTTAAAAATTTCCAAAAAATAAATAAATAAGGCTTGTGTTTCTAATTTCACCTCTTAGTTAAGCCATATACCGAACTATGCTATCTAACTCCGACTTGGGCTTTTATTTAATCATATGATTAGCTTAATTAGAAATGAAGACTCGAAAATCATAGTCAACTAGCTTGACCGAGAGCGCAAACCGAAATCCTGCCTACGCTATTGGGCCATCAGACACATACAGACAGTTTAATTCAAAATTTGAACTTATTATTATTATTATAATTTAATAGATGTCGATGAGAGAAGCGGCTGTTCAAAAGCAGAATGAGAGGATGCCAGCCAACCAGGAGAGCCTCTACCAAATAAAAATCTCAATCCAGAAGACGTTTCGGTTTTAATTAAATAAAGCCATCATCAGTTCTTAAGAGAATATTAGCAATCTTAATGTATATATATATATACCAATGAGATGCAGATAGAGTTGTCATATATTTAAATATACAAAATTATATATAAAATATAAAATTTTTTGTATATACATTTTAGGCTTCGCCATATAAACTGATGAGTATACGAAGGGTTCTTACCCTTTTGTGCTTATTTTATATAATATTGTATATGTTTTTATATATGACAACTCTGTCTGCATCTCAATGGTGATTACCTTGAGATTGCCAATATTCTCATAAGAACTGATGTAATTTATGTAACTTTATAACTTTATGTAGGTAAACCCGAAAAGTCTTCTGGATTGAGATTTTAATTTGGTAGAGGCTCTTCTGTTTGGCAGACATCCTCTCTTCCTGCCTATTAATTTTATAATTTAATATCAGTTGCAAATTAATTTTAAAAAATCGAAAAAAGACATTAAAAAATTATTAAATTCTTTAAACAATTCCCCTCCCCTCCCCCCTAGTCTTTCCTTCAAGATAATTTTTCTTCTTTAAAAAAATGATACAATAGTTTCCATTCAATTAAATTGTTATATAAGAATGACTATATAGCTATATATATTTGGAAATTTATTTTTCGCTAATTCCATTGTAAATATTTTCTTGATGGTCTATCCAGGAAATATTGCATCTCCGAGCAAAGGTAAAGAGACTCTCCATCTCTCAGTTCACAAATTGATTGCGATTATGGTGCTTTGAATAAGCGACACTTAATTCGCCAGCCAGTCTATTAAACGAGACACTTGCGCCTAACTCAAACATGACTTTTCCAATTGCTAATCCTATTGCTTATAAAAGAGTTACAAAACAGGAGCAAATCTATAATTAAATATGCGGAGGTCATCTAACAAGTTAACAAAATTTTCTTTTTTTTCTTTACACCCTTGTCTATTACAAAAGATTAATTTTAATTTCATTTTTGTTTTAGTAAAAAAAATAAAAATAAATTCAATCTAATCTATAATATATAAAATACCTAATCATTGTGAGGTCACAGAGCCGCTGATAAAAAGACATGTCGGCGACAAGCAAGCGTGTCAAGTACCCCTAACATGAGACAATATTCAGCCCACTTAATGTTACGTTACGAACAACAATAGATAAGAAAAGTTCTCGTTTTTCATGCTTGAAAACCAAATCTCCTCACATGTCTCCCTGGAGATCATTGAAATAAATAATCCTGACAAAAGAACATTTCGATGAAATGAAAGGTTGGATATTCGCATAGGCGTAGCTACGGGGGGGGGGGGTTCAAACCCCCCCCCCCATTGGCCATATACTGGCCTATTAGTCGGGGGGAGGGGGAGAAATCCTGAACACCCCATCGAAAATTTCTGGCTACGCCTATGGATATTCGTAGTATAATTATAAAAAGCTCGAAAATAAATAACAATGACTATTCGTTAATCTTCAGAGATTAAGAGGCAAGTGGCTAAGCCGGCTAAGCTGTGGATTACGGATCTCAAGTCTCAACTCACGACTTGGGTTCGAATCCAGCTGGCCGCAAATAATACAAACATAGGGTAGGAAAGTGGGAGAAAAAATCTCACCCCATAGACACAAAGGACCCAATTTGAGGTGGCTTAAAAATGACGACTGGGTAACCCGGGATCTGATGAAAGGTGCGAGCCGGGTGGCTGAGGAGGAGCATTACCTCATAAAATCCAATCCTTCAAGGAGTAAATGACCTTTATTAGCAAGCTACTTAGCTTAACCAAAGGCCACTACTTAACCCAGGATGAAGAAACCGTCCCTCAAGTGACTATGCTATTGAGAGCAGACAAAAGGTCTCAGCAGCCAAAGCCTCAAAACGGAGAGATGAGATAAACATTAGCACGCGATGTGTCGATAATAAAATTAATCCAAAAATAAGAGGCAGAGGCAATACAATAATTATGGAAAAATATCTCAAAAGTTTTTTGATTCGGTGGAGCATTTGTCCACAAGATTGCTATAAAATTTTCGCTCTCACCTGCAGATATTCTAATTTTGTTTAGAGATTGATCTTTCAAGTATTTTATAATAAAAAATATAAATAGATTTCAATTTTCCTTCAACGGGGTAATAATGCCAAAAAAAAAAACTTTATTTTTATACTATTATTATAATTTACCTTTTTTTAATTTATTCTTTAGATTTTAGATAAATGATTTATATTTTAAAAATAAACGACGACGCTTAAAAAATTAATTTATAAATAGATTTGATATATTTTTTTTTTTTTCTAAGTGTCAGGACTTTGTGTCTTCCAAGTTTAGCCCTGAGCCAGAGACCAGAGACCAGGGGCCTTTCTTTCTTTTCTTTAACAAAAGGAATAAATAAATGCAGGCAACGAGGGAGTCGGGGGGGGGGGGAGGAAACCCTCAACTTATTTTTTTTTTTTTGCAGCAGCAGCAGCAGGTCAAACAAGCATGGGTCATGCTGGGTACAAAGCTGCTGCTCAATTTCTACTTTCTGTTCGGATTGAATGGAATTCAATAACACCAGGTGTAAGAAGAACCTCACCCTCTCCCTCCTTATTTTTGAAAGAAGCCCGATCTATCATTTACTAGGGTATTTTTCTCGCCAATTTTATTTTATTCAACGCAAACGTTTCGGCTCTTTGTCTAAAGCCATCTTCAGGGTCAAGTGATGAAAGTTAAAATTATCAAAAACATACAGGCCATTTTATATAAATGCAAGAATGTAGGGAAAGAGAGATAATTACTTTAAAAAGCAGACTCTCTTTATTTTAATCAGAATAATTTAATTTCATCATATTTAGTAATATGCGTAATAAACAAATTCATTTTTATCGGAATAAAATCGCCATCTAATCACTATCAAGATGATGCAAAATATTTCAATTTTTTCGACTGTCAAGGGTCTGTCTGGTTAGGCATTGGAAATTTAATTAGGAGCTGACCACTGACCGGACTGCTAGAGGGAAGGATCGGAGCATGACAGAGAGGGAGAAGAAAATATCGGCAGCATAAATAAGAGGGGGAAAGAAAATAGGTCAGAAGGAAATAAAATGAAATTCAATAATATTATCTTTATAGGTCAGATAAATCCCTTTGAGGAAAAAAAAATCCCTTAAATAAAATAAAAAGAATAAATCTCTGGATGGTCTCCACCAAGAGAGGGAATGGGGGAGGCACAGAATTTTGCGAAGGGCAAAATAAAAGGGTAAAATAGAAGAATAATTAATTTCTAAATATCCAAGCTTGTTGAATCATCTATAATGGATTTTGTAAAAATCGAAAAATTTTATCTTATTTGCATCGACGATCATCTTCGAGTGAATGACTCATGTGCGCCAGCAGACATTTTTCCACGTGGGCCAAGTGCCTCTTCTTGCACCTCATCACACCCTCCTTTGCTGCCCATTGACCGGCCTGAACCTCTGGAGGATTCTCAAAAAAAAAAAAAAATACTTTTAAATATAAGACTTAGCCACTCTGCTTGCTCTAGGCAAAACATGTAACGAGTAACAGATCTTCCATTAGCCTCGTACAGTAGTACTCTCTAAAACCTTTTATAATTCCTTGAAATGGATAGCCGAAGATATTTAATTAGAAGATTGGACGGGAGCTAGGTATAATAAAAAACTTTTGATTCCGGCATTTCCTCAAGTGCCCTGAGGATGCGACTAGCTCTCGAAACGTCGGCAACAAAATATAGTTTTTTATTATGCCTAGCTGATTTTCTCGAAGAAGGCTCTCGTCCACTCTTCTAATTAAATATCTTCAGAAATTATAAAAGGTTCAAGATTTAGGAGGTACGAGGCTAATGGAAGATCTGCTACACGTTACCTTTTAACTTAAGAACAAGCAGAGTGGCAATTTTTTTTTTTTTTTTTTTTGAGAATCTTACAGAGGTTCAGGCCGGTCGATGGGCGGCAAAGGAGGGTGTGATGAGGTGCAAGAAGAGGCACTTGGCCCACGTGGAAAAATGTCTGCTGGCGCACATGAGTCAATCACTCGAAGATGATCGTCGATGCAATTCATTAAGGCTCTTTGTTATAAAAAAAAAAAAATGATAAGATAAAATTTTTCGATTTTTACAAAGTCTCTTACAACCCCAGGGGATGTCGATCATTCTTTCAGATCGCCGCACTGCAGAATTTTAGTCTAATTTTAGATAATCTGTGATTAAATTAAAAAAATACAAAATTTTATTTTTTTTTTTTGAAATAAAAAAATAAAAAGAAAATAAAGACATTTCAAACTGATTCTAATTAAATATTAATTTATTTTTTAATTTCTCCAATTTGATCGATAAGAAAAAAAATTTCACTTTTTTTTTGTTCCTTCATTTTAATGCAAATATATTGAATGATAGAATATTGATATTTTAATAAAATAATATTAATTAAAATGGCCATCCGGTAAAACGTGATTAGAGAGATAAGCGTGCATTTAAAAAATTAAAGAAAAAAAAAAGTTGATCCTCATTTAATCGACTTGACTCACCGAGAAAGACGTAAAGTCGTTTGACGCCTGTATTTTTTTCGATTAAATCAAAATATTGCGTCCATGGCTTTGATGAGTCGTGAAGGGCTTTTTCTAATTTGTCCCGGATTTCATTAATTCGTCCGCCCATTTTAATTTCTAAAATGAAAGAAAGAAAGAATAAGTAAATTAATTTATTAATATATTTAAAAGAATTTACCTTTTTTATATATATGGAATTAAAAAATTAGATTAAATAAGGAGAGGAAAGTAAAAAAAGAGACCGGGAGTTGTGTGGTGGTAATTTTCCGTTGTTAACGAACTTTCCTCTCTCCGAGAAGTGATTGGCTGTCGTCGTCAATCGTCGATCGTCGCCGTTTGCCGTTTGCGTCCGTTTGCGTCTGCCGTCCTCTAACCTTGGCTCGCGTCGACCCTTCCTGCCTTCCTCTCGCTCAACTCCCCTTACCTGCCTGGCAACGCAAACGCGACGTTGCCAAATGTCAAATTCTCTAATTAGCAACACTGCTAATAACATTTATTTATTATAATACATTAAATACATTTTTTAATTTTTATTTTGAGGATTAATTAATTAAAGAATAATTGTGGTTTTATTGTTTTATTAACAAAATAAACAACATGGCAACAATGAATTCAAAACATTGTGAAATTAGGCATTAATTGCAAAAAACTAAATTTGATAAAATTATTATTGTTTTGATGATAATTATTAAAATTATATATTATAAGAAATATAATCCTTGAAATATGGAAATTAAATCTTTCTTCTTTTAATTTTATCGCCAACATTGTCATTTTGATTTTATAATAATACCGTTCTGAAGATAGATTATTAATTCTAAAAAGGCGCATTTTCATCTGACTTGTTTAATTGAAAAAATTTAATGAATTTCTTTAAACTTGGTATACAATTATCTATTTTAGTATAATTATTTTTAATGCGTCTTTTAGGTGGTAATCAACCTTGTATTGCTTTTATTTTTATCTAATAATTATTTATTGTTATGTAGGTAAGGTTAGTACATTAATTTACCATCTCGTCATATAACCTTTTTTTTCTATTAATTTTTGAGAATGTCACTCGTTAAAGCTGCGGGATTTATTATTTTTCGTAAATCTAAGTCAATTGAATATCTCCTTTTGAAAGCTTCCTATGGGGATTATCATTGGAGTCCACCCAAAGGTTTATTACTCACATATCAAATTTGGTTAAATATACGTCAAGTGTAATTAATCTCTATTAAATTTTAGGCCACGTAGATGATGATGAGCAGGATATTATAACAGCATTTAGAGAAACCGAAGAAGAAGCTGGACTGAAAAAAAATCAACTATTGGTTTTTGAAGATTTTAAGAAAGAATTGAGAGTAAATATTTGACAGAATCTTTTTTTCTCCCATCCAAGTGAATTTTTTCATTTGAAATGACATGCTTGATCTTGCCAGCTCTTAATCCAGGAGAAGCAATGATAGGGAAGATCCAAAAAAAACTCTTAGATGATTTAATAAGGTGACATTTGAAATCATCATAGATGTTATCAGGCTCTCTTAGAGAAAAGATAACAAAGCAGCCAAAACATATTTTCCTTTTCTGGTTTTAGCATTTCTTTTTAAGAGTGTTCTCAGGATGAGATGGGCATTTATTTGTCTTTCCACTCAGTGCCTCTATAGGCTAGTCATGGCTGGGGAAATCCTCTTCATTATTATTATTATTATCTTTTCTATCTCTAATATTTAGTATTGTTATCTATTCTAGTATGAAGTTCGAGGGAAACCAAAATTGGTAACTTATTGGCTTGCTGAAGTGGATCCAAAGACTCCAGTTCAACTTTCAGATGAACATCTCGAATACACTTGGCTGCCCTTAGAAGAAGCCTGCAAGACAGCCGCCTACGAGGATATCCAACAAGTCCTCCGGGAATGCCATCAATTTATTCTCAATAAGGCTTCCTGCCCAAATTCACAAAAAGATTGTCAATAAAATCAAGAAATCTCTTTGTTTCAATATTTTCTTCTATAAAAATTATATATACAATCTATAACAGCCAAAAGTTACCCTCTAGAAGTGCCTTTAAGCTAGGCAATCTACACACAAAGGCATGAATATTTGCTAATACAAGCAAAATTTTCAAATGTCCTAATTAATTAGTCAAACTTATCTTTAAAATAAATAAATTAACATCTCTCTAAACTCTCTAGAAGCGAACTTTTGTCTGAGACAGTATATTATTTTTTTCAAGTTAAAGATGTTGGACAGGTACTAATCCTTTGTTGTTTTGAAGATAAATTACATTTTTATTGGTTTTGTTGGCAATATTTGTAACCAATTTCGAAACTGTATCATTTCTTTTAAGCTTTAAAAACATGGGGGGGGGGGAAGCTCTATGGGAAGAATGTTTATAAGTTTCGTTTAGTTATATGACAAGTGGCTAGATGGCAATACTAGGCTGTTTTCCTTCAAAACACATGTTACGCTGTCAGTGACTTGAAAATCTAGATATAAATGAATTAACTTGACCTTTGTGACAGTTTAATAAATAAATAAATAAAAATAAATTTTACTTTATTTTATTAATTATCCTAATTATCTCAACCAAGATTGCATTGTACAAGTTTCTTTAGGTGATAAATAAACCTGAAAAAATAAATGGCTGCTTTTTTGGTGAAATGGGCAAAATCTAAGAAAAAAGAATGCCTAATTCGTGAACTCGGCAGAGGGCTAGCTGAACTCACAAAAAAGGCAAAATTTGCCGATTTCATGAAATAAGTAATTTCGTCGATTCGGCGTAGTTCCCCCATCTTTATCGGCAAAAACATGAGAACAGCTTTGCCTCCTGAAGCCCCTTAAACGTTCTATTCTTTTTCAAAAAACAGAAAGAAATAAAAGGTGATTATCGCTGGGCAGGCGTTCGGCACGTCCAGTAGCAACCAAAACACTCACTAGACTCTCAAAGAAATTGTTTCTTATAATAAAATGCCAAAAGAATTTCAGTGGGACTCTCAGAGTCTTTAATATCCCTGGTAGACTCTCGGCGGCTCTATAAATACCTAATAAAAACATAAATACAAATTAGTCCAAGATAAATAATATTTTTTTGAACATTTATTATACAATTTATCATTTTTTTTTTAAACTATAATAATAATAATAATAATAATTCTAGAATTTTACATAACATTATTATATTATTCACTATTTTAAGATAAATATTAAATTACAGATGGGAAAAAAGCATTTACATGGATTTTTTTTTTTATTTTCATAATTAAGGCTTCAAAAAAATAATTTTCTCCTCAATGAAATAGAAAAAAAAAACATTTTGGAGAAAATTGAAAGAAAACAAATGCATTGATTAAAAGAGAGCAAAAAATTCCTATTTTGTATTCTTTATCTCCTATTAAAGATCTCAAATAAAAAGAGATTATATGTTTAAAAGAAAATAAAGATTCGATTTGATAATTTCTTCTATTTTAATGAAGAAATTAATTCTTCTCAAATACATATACATTATTATGTATCCAAAGAATATTTTCAACTACAAGTTCACGCTTAAATATAGAAATATGTTTGGAGCAAGAAATCAGGGCGAAATAATAAATAATTTTTTGAAGAGATCTTCAAGAAATCAATTGATATATAAGCTGAATTGTCTTAGATCTTATATGAACAACAAATCCTTCACATTTATTTTGCATAAAATCTGTCTCACGATAATAAAATATAATGAGTCTTCCTTTTAGAACGAACTTGTGTCTTGTTTGTTGTTCATATTATAAAATAATTATTGCCCGTTGTTTCCACATTTCTATAATTAAAATTCCATTTATCCGATGATGTAGTTTCTTTTCGTAGACATAAATTTTCAACAAAAATACATTTCACAGTCAATTTCTTTTTTTTTTTCTATTAGGAATATTAATATATTAACACATTTGTATTTTATATTATAATTAAAAATATATAAGCTTCAATGTTGTTTTATTATTATATAATACAAAAATATTGAAGTCATTTAATCAGATCTTAAGAAGAAAGAAGGGAAGGAAGCGTATCTTGATTCATTTATAATATCAACGTTGAAATTGTTTTTTCAATTTCGAAGTGGATCTAAAGATTCCAAGGAAAAGTCATCATTGCCGATTGATAATCCACGACTGAAGCCATCCTAGAAAAAATAAAAATAAATATTTTTCTTTCTTTAAGTGTGTCAAGCGCCAGCTACCGAGTTTTGAGAAAATCAACATTAAAGTTTTTTGTTTTCATTGGATTATATATAATTTTTTTTTGTCAATTTTGTAAGAAACATTAAATATAAATTTTTTTAGGACATATTTCATTAAAAATACTATTAATTATAGCATTTGAAACAATATTCCGTGCTTAACTCAATTTTTAATTTTTTGGCGTTTGACACACTAATGCATAACAGGGTCCAAAAAAGACTTTGACGATAACCTTTATTTGGATATATATGTATTTGGGGTCCAGCCATTTGGACTTTCCGAATTGCTCTCGTAGAACTGACCTTCTTTTTAATTTAAATTTCTTATTTTTATACCCATCCTCTAAAGCCAATAACACGAAACAAAAAGCATCTTTTTCCCTTTAGTTAAGTAAGATGTTCAATACCTTCATTTCTAATATCCTCTTGTCTAAGAATCCCAATGCTGATTCTAATTCATGTTCAGTTCCAGCGGCGAAATCGCCCATTCCAAATGGATCCATGAATGTTGTTGATGTTGTTGTTGTTGTTGTTGTAGCATTTGCTCTTGGTGGGACTTGTGGAGGTGGCAACGATGGCGGACTTGATGTTGTTGTTGTTTTTGTTGTGTTATTGTTGTTGTTGAGAGGATTGAAGGGCGTTGAGCCAAAGAGATCCTCGCCGCCAAATGGACTTGCTGACGATGCAGCCGAGGCAGCAGCTGCAGCACGAACTCGAGCTGGATCTCGGGGTGCTTTGGGCGGTGGAGGAGCCACTGAAATTTAACATTCAATTAAACTTTGGAAATAATATTTTTATATCTAAATATTTGTGATACGGAAAGTGAAAAGGGACCTCTTGTCGGCTAACAAGGCCATTTTAGTCGAATTAGGTCAAAAATATCGATTTTTGGGTTTCGATTGAATGCGATTCTTCGATATTTCCTATACAGGTTTATCCGGTAATTGTAGTGCTGAGAATCTGATAAATATTACAAACTAATCGATTTAGTGACCCTCAAGATCCCGTTTTTTATTTCTATAACTTTGAAAGACTGTAACTTCTTTATTTTAAAATGTTCAGGAAATTATCCCCTACAATAAAATATCAAGAACCCAATTTGTGAAATTTCCGACAAGAGTTCCCTTTTCACTTTCCGCATCACATAAAGAAGTTGGGAAAGAGCAAGTGCAGGAGCAGCAAAGAAAATAAATTCAAATGCCGAAGGAGACGGACAAAAATTTATTCATCCATCCTCAGTCCTTACAGGCTTATATTTATTTTAAGCACAAACTTGATGCATAAAAGTCCGTGCACTTGTACATTTTAGTGATGACATGATGAGTCTTTTGGAGGTAAATTTTATCCGAAACGTCTCCCTTGGCATTTGGCATACAAAGGCTTTCTTTTCTTTGCTGCTCCAGTATTTCAACAATAACTTCTCTCCTGATTTTAAATATATAAATTAAAAATTTTTTTTCATTGGTGTTAATAAGGAAAATCTGGAGTCTTTTTGTTATAATTTAGAAGACGCGTGGCGCTCGATACCAGAAACGGAAAGTTAGAATAATCGTTTAAAATCGAGTTTTTAATTTATCAAGT